>CAKNYM010049440.1:67756-85132 GCA_932195095.1 Andricus curvator
AAAGAACCATGATCGTAGCTTCCGGAGCCTACAACTTCTCACATAAAGTGGAAGAGTGTCCACTAATTACTGCTGAAGAAGTGAAGAAAGTTATCGCTAGAACTAAGAACTTTTCAGCGCCAGGGCCAGATAAAATCAACAAATTTTGGTGGAAGAAGTTTACTTCTACGCACCAACATCTAGCTCGTATATTTACTACTTTCTTAAACGGAGAAAAACCCGTCCCGCAATGGCTAGTGGAAGGACGCACGGTACTGATCCCTAAGACCGGAGATTTGTCAAGTCCAAAGAACTATAGGCCCATAGTTTGTTTAAACACCAGCTACAAGCTATTCACTGGCATCCTCAAAGAGAGGATATTAACATCTATCGAGCCGGTATGGAGGGCAATAGTTGAACAACGTGGATGCAAGAGAGGTCTGGCAGGTTGCAGGGAGAACATGTTGATAGGCAGGTTTATTACCCAGGACTCGATTAGGTATCGACGCAATCTGTCCATGGCTTGGATTGACTACCGTAAGGCATTCGAAAACACGAACCATGAGCTAATTATTAAGCTCCTTTTGTGCCTGGAGGTGCATCCAAAAATAGTGAGATGCATAAAAGTGCTTATGTTCTTGTGGCGGACAAGATTTGTCTTTTGGGTGCGGCCCTGTTCGGTTCTTGACGTGTGCTCCGTTTCGTCTCGCTCTTTGCTTGCCATAACTCATTTATTAGGAAATTTTGTACTTTGTATTGTATATCAGTGATTGTTTTTGTATTCGGAGTGCAGTGTGTGTGTTGCGTTTGGTGATTTTTGGGCTCTTTGGTACCTAAAAGACTGTTTTTCAGATTTGGAGGTCGACAGTTCTCGCGCAGTAAATACGTATATTACAATGGGTGCTTGTCCCGAATGTAATAAGACAATATCCATAGGATCGCAGGGTGCTGTTTCCTGCATTAAGTGTGGCGTGTTCAGCCACTTAGCCTGCATCAATGTTGGATTTTCAAAAAAATCCTTTGATGATCTAAAAAAAGGATTGATCGATTTTATTTTCGTGAACTGCAAATCATGAAATGCTGACGACACCTCTTCAGGGTTGGATCAAAGCTCCTTGTTAAGTGGAGGTATCGACCCCGCCAGTAAGGAACAGGTACCTAACCCATTACCTACAACAGTTTCTGCCGTCCCTGTCACTGCTGTGGCCCTACCGCCTGGATACATCGAGGCTATTCACAGTGCGGTCTTACAAGCTCAGAGGGAAGCGGCCGTGCAGGCGCAGGAACAGATTAGAAATCTTTTCAAGGAATTCGAAACTAAGCAACTAGAGTGGATTACAAAAATCAACACTACGGTTCAGGAAATCAAAGTAAATATTTCAGAGAATTCTCGTAGAATCAATCTGCTTGAAAGTTCTACTGTTAGCCAGGCGGATCAGGTCACACAAATAAAGACGGAGGCAAGCTCGCTAAAATTGAAGGTCGCCTCACTTGAAGCTTGTCTCAATTACCAAGAGCAAGCTGCACTTCAATGTACCCTTGAAATTCACGGGTTACCTATGAAGCCAAATGAGGATCTTCCATCAGTCCTAGAATCGGTTGCGAAGGCTCTTGATGCTCCCTTCGCTAAAGATGACCTTATGAATGTTTATCGCATTCGTAAATCTCCAACATCAAATCCACTGCTTGCACCCATCATCGTTGCCAAGTTTAGCAGACAGTTGGTAAGAGATAAAACAATCGTGCAGAGGAAAAAAGTAAGAGACTTCTCTACGACCAATCTTGGATGGCCAGATAATGAGAAAAGTCTCAGTTTTATTCGTGAGGCTTTGACGCCCTATAATCGGAGGATCTACGCTTCTGCATTGAATTTAAGGAGACGAAAGAAGATAAAATATCTTTGGATTGCCGGAGGAAAGATCTTTTGTCGAAAGGATGATGGCACGCCTAGGATTCAAGTGTCACTGCTGCAACACGTAGAGCGATTCCAATAGCAATTAGGCCTTCTACGGTATGCTTATACACACAATGGTGTGATATTATTATTGTTTGGCTATTTGATGCTCGTTGATAAACATATTTTGAACATTTTTCAGTTCTTTATACCTTGTACACATGTATCTTCAGATAGCAAACATGATCTCCTATTTAAACTAGTAGCTTTTAATCTTGATACTGGTCTTTCTGAAAGTAATTGTATACTATTAGGCTTAATTGTGTACTTTGGATACCTTAAATATTCTAATTTCATCTCAATATTCACAGCTCTCCAGGTATCCCGATATCGATTTATGAAATCATGTCCACTTTTGTTGAGAAATTGTCTGGGGTTCTACGACAATGTTTTCGACATTATTTATTATTCCGTTAGTATCTTTTTTACTTGTATTCATTCCCGATATTCTAATTTGAATTGTACTTACTTAGTTTGCGTTGTGTTGATAATGGTTTTTTTGTCTCAGTCAATTTTTACGTGTGCTGCGTGAGCTTCCTATTTTTGAATTGTTTTTCTATAAAATCTTTCTCTTAATATATCCATGGATACCTTAAGAATTTGCCATGTGAACGCCCAGTCTCTCTTGGCACATTTTCTAGAATTCAAACATTTTTTCAGCACATGTTCCTACCATATAATATCTGTTTCTGAGTCCTGGTTAACTCCCAATATATCCTCTAGCCTTGTTAAAATTAACAACTATTCACTCTTTCGAAGAGACAGAGACGAGAGAAGGGGTGGTGGAGTTTGTCTTTTTCTAAATGATAGTCTGAATGGGACTGTGGTTGGTGTGAGTTCAGTAGCTAACCCCACGACTGAATTTCTCTTTGTTGAAGTTAAGTCAACTTCTGATAGTGTTTTAGTGGGAGTAGTTTATAAACCACCCAATGCCTTCTATGGCACAGAGCTTGAATCGGTAATTTTTTCATTTATTCCTAACTTTAGTAACATTATCCTTACTGGAGATTTTAGCACTAACCTAAATCTCACTTCCAATCATTCTAAATATCTAACATCTTTGGTACACTCTTCGGGACTCTCGATTGTACCTCATGATTCTACTCACCATACTGATCGTTCCAGTACTCGTATTGACCTAATGATTGTAGACGATATGGATAAGGTTGTCTGATACGAACAACATGCTATCCCTTTTCTTTCTAACCACGACTTGATTAGCATTACCTTTGAATTTTCCTATAATCTAAATTCAAAACCAACCCAAAGACTGGTGCGGAATCTCTCTAAAATTAATGAACATACATTCCACGAACATCTAATGACGTACGATTGGGGAAAAATATTACTAGATACAGATATAAATAATAAAATCGACGGTCTGACTAATTACCTAGTCTCCGCATTCAATAAATTTTCTCCGCTACACGTTCCTAAAAACTTTAATAAAGCTGCCCCCTGGATCACATCCGAAATTAAAAATCTGATGAGGGAACGTGATGGGAAGCGCCGACTTGCAAAAAGAACAAAAAGCAGTATAATACAAGCTCAATTTCGTAAACTAAGGTACCTAGTTCAAACTAAGATTAGAGATGCGTTCAATCAATACAATTATAACGAGCTTGCACATACAGACAAAAAAGAGGAAATTTGGCATCTCCTTAGACGTTTACACCTAATCCCGTCCAAGCACGAATCTATAGATAGTAATTTTCCGCCTGATGAGCTTTTGAAGACTTTTTTTAAATTCCCAGTTCCAGACTTATCATCATCATCATCTTACACTGCCCCTCTTAATTCAACATTTAATGACTCTGACTTCTTTTTCGATGACATCACACATGAAATACTTTTGGAAAAAACACTTGAAATCAAATCAAATGCCATTGGAACTGATGGAATATCAATAAAAATGATTAAACTTGCCCTTCCAATTATCTTTCCTATTCTATTGCATATCTATAATGCTTCCCTTCAGGTCGGTATCTTCCCAGATATCTGGAAAAAGGCTGTTATATGCCCAATTCCTAAAATTTCTAAACCTACTTCCCCGAAAGACTTCCGGCCAATTTCTATTTTATGTGCACTGCCTAAACCACTTGAAAAAATTGTTCACCTACAACTTTCTAAATTTCTCGAATTATCTAAGGCCATTGACCCGATGCAATCAGGTTTTCGGGCAAAGCATAGCACTCTTACTGCTTCCCTTAAAGTAACGACGGATCTCAAATTAGCAATGGATAATAGGGAGATCACGATTGTTGTTTTGTTTGATTTTTCGAAGGCTTTTGATATGGTCAATCATAAGTTACTCCTACAAAAGTTAAAATCCTTTAATTTGTCAAACTCTGTTATCAAGTGGTTTGAATCCTATTTTAATAATCGGTCTCACAGAATTATTAATAGTAGTGGTGAGCTTTCTGACTGGTGGGAAGTCAAGAGTGGGGTTTCTCAGGGCTCTATTTTGGCACCCCTCCTCTTCAATTTGTTCACTTCTGACCTTGGAAGTGAACTTCAACAATGCAAATACCACAAATATGCTGACGATTTCAAAATCTACTTATCGGGACCAATATCTTCATTAAGTAGATTACTTGTTCTAGTCCAAGAGGATATCGATCGCGTTATCCTCTGGGCCTGGAAGAATGGACTTACTCTTAACCCGGGCCAAACTCAGGCAATTGTTGTTGGACCTACTTCATCTCCGTCGCTTGAAACACTGGCATCATTTCCACCTCTTCGTATCGAGAATCTTACTATCCCTTTTTCGGAAGTGGTTAAATATCTGGGATATTTCCATAACCGTACCTTGTCCTGGAAGGAACAGGTACAGAGTATCTCAAGGAAAACATACAGCATTCTACAACAACTATATAGGAATAAGGACTCTTTACCCACCCCTACTCGGATACATTTGGTTAAGAGTTTAATCTTGCCCCATTTTGACTATGGTTGTTTAGTATATGATGATTTGACCGACGATTTAAATTTAAAGCTTGAGCGTGCGTTAAATGCCTGTGTCCGTTTCATCTACAATTTGCCTAAATATGAACACATAACTCCATACAGACTTAAGGCTGGTCTGCTTAATGTTGCGAAGAGAAGACAATTCTTTATGGGTAATTTGCTCTACAGTCTTTTTCAGAACAAAACTCCTGAGTATCTATTCAACCTATTCCAATTTGTAGACAGAGACCTTCCAGCACATTCTAAGCTTAGTAAAAGACATAAAATCCTTAAGATTCCTTTTCACAGAACGTGTCAGCTTCAAAGATCATTTATAGTAAGGGGTGCCCAGTTATGGAATAAAGTACCATACGATATTAGAAATGCACCTTCCCTGTATCATTTTAAGAATCTCTTTTTCAAATATTTGTACAATACTCCTAACCCAACTCTTGAAATTACTCACTGGTAATCTCTCATATTTAGTCCTTGAACATTTCAACTTCGAATTTCCTTTTGTTTTCATTACTTTTGCAAAGTATTTCTTTTACACACAGTTTTTCCCTCTTTATTTCTACCTTAACATGCACAAGAGCTACCAATTAATCACCTAATGTTAATTACTACGCATTAATCTCATACCTAATTTGATACGTATTCTGAGGTCGACTCTATTTATTTATTTATTTTATTTAGTTTATAAATTATATTATAAGATTAATCAAGTATTCTGCCGATCAGTGCTTGCACAAATTTGTAATGACCCTGTATTATCCTGTTCCGTAGAGGGCTATTTAGCCCTAGGGACTTTTCTTGAATAAATACAAATAAATACAAAAAATTTGTTATAACATCTGACAACAAACAAGTGACTACAAGCTATATCACATATAAGAGGGGGGTCTTTCAAGGAGACTCTCTAAGTCCGATAATTTTCTGTATTTCCCTCTTGCCTCTATCTATTGTGCTTTGAGGAAAAAGCTCTGGATACCTATGTGGCCCGCCGAACAAACGGGAATATAAGGTCAACCACCTTTTATACATGGAAAACCTTAAACTCTTTGCTTCCTCGAAAGAGGACCTTAACATCCTTGTGGAGGCGGTAAATAGTTACTCTAAAGCGATTGGCATGAGCTTCGGACTGGACAAGTGTGCCTGCGTCCACCTACACCAAGGAAGACTAGAAACTACATCATCGCGTGTCGATCAGGATGTTCAACTCATAGGCGGAAATACCATTCAACATCTTGGTATTGGAGAAACATATACATACCTTGGAATACCGCAAGCGGAAACCCAACATGTGCGTGTATTAAAAACGGCCCTTGGAGAAAGGTATCGCCAAATTCTTAGGAAAATTTGGGCTTCCGAAGTATCTGGAAAGAATAAGATCCAGGCGACCAATATGCTGGCCATTCCTATACTGCTCTACACGTTTGGTGCAGTAAAATGGAACGTCGATGAGTTGAAGCAACTTAACCGAAACACACGTAAGATGATGGCAACCCATCGAAGTCATCATCCTAGATCTTCCGTACCTCGAATATACCTCCCTCGAGATAAAGGGGGTAGAGGCTTGCTGAAATTAGAGTGTCTTCATCGCAGAACGGTTCTGGCTACAGCCTGCTCAGTTCTAAATAGCACAGATTCTCTTATGCGACTCGTACATCAACATGAAGTCGTCCATGCTGCGGCATTTCTATACCGTGCCGCAGATAGGGCCGCAGAGGAGCTTGGTTTCCTTTTGATTCCAGCGACACTACACATGGCCTAGCATCACTAACACCTTTGGTGCTCAAAAGTCGTGTACAGGAAGCAGAACATACGCTTCTACTAAGATAACATGCTGACAAGCCCCTTCATGGTAAATTCTACGGCATTATACGTAGAGAAGAGCTCTCGATGGGTCTGTCCAACATGTTTCTCAAGTCTGCCTTCAACCTTCGTCTCCAACTGTCCCGTCTGCCGCGTAAGGTCATCCGCGTCTAGAGACCTGACTCCAAGGAACAGTGTTGCACGATGTTATGTCGCGTAAATTTCCTGCTCTTGCTTACCTTCTAGGACAGAAGGAGCAGAAGCGGATGAAATACACGTTCCAGTTGCGTCGGGATTTCTTGCTTTAAGGAACCATGATCGTAGCTTCCGGAGCCTACAACTTCTCACACATAATAATTTAATTCTACTAATCGAAAGAAAAATTTTCTTCAACGGATAGGGGAATGCTCGCTGGAAACAGAGGGTAGGGCCGAAATAAAATAGGCCCCGCGGACCAAACACACACATGACCGGCGTCTCCGACCAGGCGTCCGGGCGCGCCCCCTGGTTTGCGGACAGGGGGGCCCTGTACCGAGGGTTTCTGCTGAATACGGTTACACAATTCAATAAGCAGACGTGGCAAACGTCCAGGGATGGTCCCGAAGGAAAAACCTCCAAGTCAAGGCGTGAACAACCGTGCCGAAGACTGCATGGCACCAGGGGTGTGGTGTTCCATACGGCGTCTCTAGGATACCAGGTCGCCTTCTAGAGTATTGAGACCTTACCCCCGCATGCGGGGCTCTGCGGGGGTGGACCTTTATTTCCCTAGCTACTCGTGGGAATAAGATGGCGACTGAACAAAATTTAAACCGGAGCATATGTGAGGAGTTGGGAGGTGATTTGGATGTGGTGGTAGAGGGCCCTGACATGAGTCATTCGACTGATGCCAAGGAATTACTAGTGCTTGGAGCAATGTATACGAAGAAGAGTCTAAATTTCTGTAGAGACTTGAAGGGGATCTTGGTGGAGATGCAGAACTTCTGTGACACCAAGAGAAACATGTTCATGCCAATACGGCATGGACTTGCAGGAGCATGGAAGAAGATTATGGCACTGGAAACAGAAGTACGTTATGCTTCTGCGTGCTATGAAGATGTGCCAAAGTACGTGGGTTCTACTGTCGGTAAAAAGTTTTCCGACTATAGAAGGATGGTGAACAAGAAAAGAGAGACCAGCCAAAACGGTACTCAGACCGAAGAAGCAATAGAAACTCCCCCTCCCCATCGTGGGAAGCGAGAGAGGGAGCCCACTCCGAGTCCCGTTGAGGCTGGTCCCTCGAGGCCAAGAAAGAAGAAGCAGAGGACCCGCACTAACGCGTTGGCTTCCTCGACTTTCAGGAGTGAGGATGTAGAAGCGCCTGCTTCTGCATCCAAACCCGCAAAAAAGAAGGAGACGAAAAGGAGAGCTAGACCTGAGGCGGTCATTATAAAACCTGCCGAGGGCTCTAGCTATGCTGAAGTACTAAGAAATCTCAAAAGCAAGGTGAAACCTGACACTCTTGGTGTCAAAATCAAGAGTGTCAGAGAAACCAGAAATGGAGAGGTCCTCATTGAGGTAGGCCCTGCGGCAGACGGCAGGGCAACACTGTCGTCTGCTATCAAGGAGGTAGTTGGAGCCGGGGGGAACGTGCGCGAGCTCGTTCCCCGCATCGAAGTCGAGGTCTTGGACCTCGACACAACAACGGAGGCGGAGGAGGTAGAGGCTGCTGTCCGAAGACACTTCGGGGCAGCAGGCTGTGGAGACGTGAAGGTGAGCATGACGAGGAAGGCCTTCAGGGGTACTCTGAAGGCCTTCGTCGAGTTAAGCGAGGAAATGGCGTCGAGGCTTCTCCGCACGGGACACCTCAAAGTAGGGTGGGTGTCCTGTCGCGTGCGGAAGAAGACAGAATGTTTACGGTGTTACCGCTGCCTAGGCTTTGGCCACATGGCAGTGGCCTGCGTAGGTCCAGACAGGACTCAGGCCTGTTGGAAATGCGACAAAGAGGGACATAAGGCTGCGGCGTGCAAAAGTGCGCCGCAGTGCTTCCTCTGCGCTGCAACTGAAGGGGAACCCCGGATCGACCATCAACCGGGGTCGATGAGATGCGGGGCGTTCCGAGAGGCAGCTTCAATGAAGAAGTCTCAAGGACGCGCTGCGTAGCTGATCAAATCCAGCCAGGATGCCGAAGGCCGACGAGCCCGATGTGTGGTACCACCACACTACTGAGCACGATGCGTGCATCCTGGTTGGATGAGGGTTGGCTACAAGCAGGAAGAATGCCAAGCTGGCGGCAAATGTGGAAGCCGAAGTACGGCTTAGTGGCCTTTGGCCTGGGACTCCGAAGCAATGTTCACCGCATTGCTTCGGAGTCCCATGCCAAAAACCTAGGACTCTGAAGTAATGCGAAAGCGGTTCCGGAGTCCTGGGTAGGCAGGAAAAGGAGTTAAGGTTTAGTGGGTAGGTGCCGTTTGGTAAGTCCCACACTCACGTCCGATCCTTGTGGGCAGCGCGCCCATGTGTGCATCTCACGTATATATATATATATATATATATATATATATATATTAAGTATATATGCGTGAGATGTATATATTGGGCTCGCGGTCCCCAAGGATCGAATGTGGTTAGTGCATGAGCATTCGCCGTTTTTACTTCTTTAAAAAAAAAAAAATACTACTACTACTACTACTACTACTACTAGTACTACTACTACTACTACTACTACTACTAATACTACTACTACTACTAGTACTACTAGTACTACTACTACTACTAATACTACTACTACTACTGTTCTCTAGGATACCAGGTCGCCTCCTAGAGTATTGAGACCTTACCCCCGAATGCGGGGCTCTGCGGGGGTGGACTTTTATTTCCCTGGCTACTCGTGGGAATAGTATGGCGAATTCAAAAGAAAACTTAAACCCGAGCGTATTGGAGGAGTTGGGAGGAGATTTTGACGTGATTGAGGAGCCCCCACCGAAAGAGGCAAGAGATGACATCGCGAGAGTGCACGAGCAATTCAAGAAGACACTTGAATATGTTCAGAAGTTGGAAGAAGTTTTACAAGAGATGAGGGTATTCTCTGACTCAAAAACAAAAACGTTTTTGAAAATAAAGCAGGGAATAAGTAAGGTGCAAGAGATGACGGAGAGAGTGGCTGAATGCACTAGAACTAAACCTATCTTTGAAAGTTCATCTTCGTAGTTACCGTTACTATTTTAGTTTCCGTTACCGTTACCGTGATTTAGTTTTGTGCACCAGGCCGTTGAAGACGTCATCTACGATAAATTTTTAACAATTTAAATTGTGCCAACATCTAAAATAACTAAAAGTGGTGAGCCGAGGATCCGGACGCACCGGGCCGCGCACCAGGTAGTTTAACGCGTATTCTACGAGAACTTTAAAAAAATTTAAATTGTTCCAACATCCAAAATAACTAAAAGTGGTGAGCCTAGGATCCGCGTGCACCGGGTCACGCACCAGGTAGTTTAACGCGTATTCTACGAGAACTTTTTTAAAATTTAAATTGTGCCAACATCCAAAATAACTAAAAGTGGTAAGCCGAGGATCCGGGTGCACCAGGTCATGCACCAGGTAGTTTAACGCTTATTCTGCGAGAACTTTTTAAAAATTTAAATTGTGCCAACATCCAAAATAACTAAAAGTGGTGAGCCGAGGATCCGGGTGCACCGGTTCGCGCACCAGGTAGTTTAGCGCGTATTCTACGAGAACTTTTTAAAAATTTAAATTGTTCCAACATCCAAAATAACTAAAAGTGGTGAGCCGAGGATCCGCGTGCACCGGGTCACGCACCAGGTAGTTTAACGCGTATTATACGAGAACTTTTTTAACATTTAAATTGTGCCAACATCCAAAATATCTCAAAGTAGCGAGCGGAGGATCCGGGTGCACCGGGTCACGCACCAGGTAGTTTAACGCGTATTCTACGAGAACTTTTTAAAAATTTAAATTGTGCCAACATCCAAAATAACTAAAAGTGGTGAGCCGAGGATCCGGGTGCATCGGGTCACGCACCAGGTAGTTTAACGCGTATTCTACGAGAACTTTTTTAAAATTTAAATTGTGCCAACATCTAAAAGAACTAAAAGTGGTGACCCGAGGATCCGGGTGCCCCGGATCGCGCACCAGGTAGTTTAGCACGTATTCTACGAGAACTTTTTCAAAATTCAAGTTGTGCCAACATCCAAAATAACTGATAGTGGTGATTCGACGACCCGGGTGCACCGGGTCGTGCACCAGGTAGTTTAGCACGTATTCTACAAGAACTTTTTTAAAATTCAAGTTGTGCCAACATCCAAAATAACTAATAGTGGTGACTCGACGACCCGGGTGCACCGGGTCGCGCACCAGGTAGTTTAGCACGTATTTTACGAGAACTTCTTCAAAATTTAAGTTGTTCCAACAGCCAAAATAACTAACAGTGGTGAGTCGACGATGCGGGCGCATCGGGTCACGCACCAGGTATTTCAGCGCGTATTCTACGAGAACTTTTTTAATATTTAAATTGTTCCAACAGCCAAAATAACTAACAGTGGTGAGCAGACGATCCGGGTGCACCGGGTCACGCACCAGGTAGTTTAAGACGTCTTCTGCGAGAACTTTTTCAAAACTTAAATTGTGGCAACAGCACAAATAACTACCAGTGGTGAGTCGATGATACGCATAAAGCGATCTCATCGACGTTGGGCGAGCTGTGTTTATTTGAACTCGAGATGTTTGTTTTCATAAGAAGCTTAGGGGAAGTCTATGCATGTACACTTCGGTATATATACGATTCCTTGGACTCATTTTTTAATATTTTATTCGTATGTTGAAAAATTCATTTTCGATTAGTCATAGTTCATTTACATTTCAAAATGTTTCAAAATGTTTCAAAATTTCCGAATTTTGAGTACCGTTTATATTTTTTAATTGAAGCTTTTGACATTTCGGAAAATTTGTGTTTGGATTTTTTATAATAAATTTAGTTAATTTTTTATTTAAAAAACAATTTTTAAATATTACGCAATTGAAAATATGATTTCATTCATTTCAATACTTAGTTTTCATTTCAATCCAGTTCTATCCAGTTTTAGGCTTGGACTCGTAGATTCGAAAGGCGATATCTTTCAGATTACTTTTTTCTATGATGCTAAGAAAAGTCTTTCTGATGACTATTTTCTATGTTGCTTATGTAAATTCACAAGCAAGATTAATCATTTAAACAGTTTCCATAAACGAGTAAGCTCGATTTGTTTACGGAATCAACTAAGAATGTCTTTCCGATGACTCTTTTCTATGTTGCTTTGTAAATTTACAAGAATTAATGATAATACAAACAATTTTCATACAGAAATTAAATGTTTGCCTATTTTTTAACAAATAGGTAGAGTTTGGCTATTTACTAACAAATATGCTAAATTTTTTACAGAAGGAGCTAAGAATATCTTTCCAATTACTTTTTTGTAGGATGATTTTTTGTAGGATCAATTAGTTTAGGGAATCAAGAAAGAATGTATTCCCAATAAATCTTGTCTACGATACTTTGTAAATATACAATAATTAATCATTATTTTAATAATTTTCCTGAACATATTCACAGTTTGTCTATTTTTGAACGAATAGGCAGAATTTGTTTACGGAGTCTCTTTTCTATGTTGTTCTGTAAATTTACAAGAAATAATAATAATTTGAATAATTTTCATACAGAAATTTAAAGTTTGCCTATTTTTTAACAAATATGCTAAATTTTCTTACAGAATTAGGTAAGAATATCTTTCCAATGGCTTTTTTGTATGATGATTTGCAAATTTTCAATAATTATCAATTATTTAAACAATTTTCATAAACAAATTAAGAACCCGATCATTTTTCAACGAATAGGATCAATTAGTTTAGGGAATCAAGAAATAATGTATTCCCAATAAATCTTTTCTACGATACTTTGCAAATATACAATAATTAATCATTATTTTAACAATTTTCATAAACATATTCAGAATATGTCTATTTCTCAAGGAATGCTGCTTTGTAAATTTACAAGAATTATTATTTGTAATATCATTATTTTTAACAAATTGGCTCAATTTTCTTACAGAACCAAAAAGAATGTATTAAAAATAAGTCTTTCCTATGTTACTTTGCAAATTTACAATAATTGTTATTTATTTCAACAATTTTCATAAAGATATTAAGAGTTTGGCTGTTTTTCAACGAATAGGCTCAATTTGTTTACGAATTCAACTAAGAATATCTTTCCGATGACTGTTATCTATCTTGCTTTGTAAATTTACAATAATTTTCAATTATTTAAACAACTTCAACTAAAAAACTGAGATTTTGGCTATTTTTTAACGAATAGGCTTTATTTTTTATAGAATTAAGTAAGAATATCTTTCCAGTGACTTTTTGCTATAATGCTCTGCAAATTTCAAAGAATAAATCATTATTTAAACAATTTTGATAAACAAATCAAGAGTTTGGCTATTTTTAAAAAAATAGGCTCAATTTGTTTACGGAATCAATAAAGAATGTTTTTCAAATAACTCCTTCCTATGTACGATACTTTGAAAATTTACAATAATTATTAATTATTTAAACAA
This sequence comes from Andricus curvator, assembly GCA_932195095.1. NCBI lineage: Eukaryota > Metazoa > Arthropoda > Insecta > Hymenoptera > Cynipidae > Andricus > Andricus curvator. The sequence continues at coordinate 81,035 of CAKNYM010049440.1, forward strand.
TTTTCATAAACACATTCAGAACAATTTGTTTGCGGAGTCAACTAAGATTGTCTTTCCGATGACTCTTTATTATGTTTTGTAAATTTACAAGAATTATTAATTATTTAAACAATTTAGATTAAAAAATTTAGAGTTTAGCTATTTTTCAACGAATAGGCTCAATTGTTTAAAGAATTAGGTCAGAATATCAATCTGATGACTTTTTCTATCATGCTTTGCAAATTCACAATAATTATTAATTGTTTCAACAAATTAAGAGTTCGGCCATTTTTAAATGAATGGGCTCAGTTTATTTACGGGATCACCAAGAATGTATTTCCAATAACTCTTTTATACGGTACTTCGCAAATTTACAATAATTATTATTAATCAAACAATTTTTATGAACATATTCAGAGTTTGGCTATTTTTCAAGGAGTGGGCTTAATTTTAACAGAATTAAATAAGAATATATTTCAGATGACTTTTTTCTATATTCTTCCTCAAATTTACAAGATTTATTAATTATTTGAACAATTTTTATCAAAAAATTAAGAGTTTGACTATTTCTGAAATAATAGGCCCAATTTGTTTCCAGAATCAACAAAGAATGTATTTCCAATAACTATTTTCTGCGATACTTTGCAAATATACAATAATTAATAATTATTTGAACAATATTCATAAACAAATTCAGATTTCAGCTATTTGTCAACTAACTAAACAACTAACAACTAAATTAACTAAGAATATCTTTCTGATTACTCTTTTCTATTTTGCTTTATAAATTTACAAGAATTATTAATTATTTACACAATTTCGACTAAGAAATTAACAGTTTGGCTATTTTTAAACGAATAGGCTCAATTGTTTACAGAATTAGGTCAGAATATCTTTCCGATGACTTTTTTTTATATAATGCTCTGCAAATTTCAAAGAATTAATTATTATCTGAACACTGTTGATAAACAAATGAAGAGTTGGACCATTTTTCAACGAATAGGTTCAATTTTTTTACGGAATCAATAAAAAATGTTTTTCAAATCGCTCTTTCCTATGTACGATGCTTTGAAAATTTACAATAATTATTAATTATTTGGACAATGTTCATCAACATAACCAGAGCTTGGCTATTTTTCAAGGAATAGGCACAATTTGTTTACGGAGTGAAAAAGTATGTCTTTCAGAAGACTCTTTTTCTATATTTCTTTACAAATTCAGATTTTGGCTATTTTCAACGAATAGGCTAAATTTTTTTATAGAATTAACCAAGAATATCTTTCCGATTACTTTTTTCTATGATGACATTGAAAGTCTTTCTGATGACTCTTTTCGATGTTGCTTTGTAAATTTGCAACAATTAATAATGTTTTAAACCATTTTCATTTAAAATTTATAATTTGTCTATGTTTTAACGAATAGGCTACATTTTTTACAGAATTAACTACGAATATCATTCCGATGACTTTTTTTATATGATGCTTTGTAAATTTCTAAGAATTATTAATTATTTAAACAATCTTCATGAAGAAATCAAGAACTTGGCCATTTTTCAACGAATAGGATCAATTCGTTTAGTGCATCAAATTTTTTTGGCAATTAAAAAAAAATTCAAAGTTTGGTTATTTATCAACGAACAGGCTTAGCTTCTTTTAACGGAATAAACTAAGAATGCTTTTGCGGTGACTGTTTGATATGAAACTTAGCAAATTTGGAAGCATTATTAATTATTTAAACAATTTTTATAAACAAATTCAGAGTTTTTCTATTTTTCAACAAATCGACTCAATTACAAAAAAAATTAACTAAGAATATCTTTGCGATGACTCTTTTCTATGGTGCTTTGAAAATTCCCAAGAGTTTATAGTTTGTCTATTTTCCAACAAATATGCTCAATTTGTTAAAAAAATTATCTAAGAATATTTTTGCGATGACTCTTTTCTATGGTGCTTTGAAAATTCCCAAGAGTTCATAGTTTGTCTATTTTTCAACAAATATGCTAAAAAAAATTAACTGAGAATATCTTTGCGATTACTCTTTTATATGTTGCTTTGCAAATTCAAATTTTAAACAATTTTTGTGAGGAAATTCAGAGTTCTCTATTTTTCAAGGAATAGGCTTAATTTGTTCACGGAATCAACTAAGAATGTCTTTTAGATGAGTTTTTTTATGATGTTTTGCAAATTCCCAAGAGTTATTTATTTAAAACTAAGATTCTTTTAATAATGAATTTTGTTTTTCAACGAATAGTCTCAATGTTTTTACAAAATTAACTGAGAATGTCTTTGCGGTGACTCTTTTCTATAGTGCTTTAGAAAATCCCAGTAATTATGATTTATTTAAACAATTTTTGTAAGGAAATTCAGAGTTTCCTATTTTACAACGAATAGGCTTAATTTGTTCACGGAATCAACTAAGAATGTCTTTTCGATGAGTTTTTTTCATGATGTTTCGCAAATTACCAAGAATTATTAATTATTTAAAACTAAGATTTTTTTATAATGAATTTTGTTTTTCAATGAATAGGCTAAATTCTTTTACAGATTTAACTGAGAATATGTTTGCGATGACTCTTTTCTATAGTAATTTACAAATTCCAAAGAATTATGATTTATTTATTTAAACAATTTTTGTGAGAAAATTCAGAGTTTGGTTATTTTTCAACGAAAAGGCTTAATTTTTTTTAACGAAATCAACTAAGAATGCTTTGCAGGTGACTGTTTGATATTATACTTTGCAAATGTACAAGAATCATTAATTATTTAAACAATTTTCATAAACAAATACAGAATTTGGCTATTTTTCAACGAATAGGCTCAATTTTTTTTACATAATAATCTAAGAATATCTTTAGTTTGGCCATTTTTCAACTAATAGGCTTAATTTGTTTACGGAATCAACTTAGAATGCCTTTTCGATGAGTCTTTCCTACGGTACTTTGTAAATTTAAACTAATGATTGATTATTTAAATAATTTTCATTTGGGTCAGTATACGTCAGGAATATCAGGATCTGCAAGTGGTTGTTTGATTTTAGGTAAACTTTGTGAAATTATAGTGTTATATAAGAGACATTTGGGGTCCAAAGGATTTTTGAAAATTTTTCAAATTACGGGAGTTACACCATGTTGAATTTCGGCATCACATTTTTTTTTAATTTCTATATTTCTAAAACCATTGAACGAATTTTAATAAAAATTGTAGATGTTGTAGATAAAAATATACGCTTTGAATTAAAAATCCCAAAAAATTTTTTTTTCATTTTTGACCAAAAAAATGTCCAAAAAAATTTTGAATTCAGTTTTTCGTCAAGAAGGGAAAAAATTTCTCTTTTCTTGTTAAGACAATTCAATTCCTTATATTTTCACCTTTAATTAAAAAAAAATCGATGGTGACTCTTCTAGATCACGAGATAATCTCATTTTAGTGGGACCGTGCGCTGCCACCGCGCTTCTCTCCCAGTGTCGCACAGTGGGGAAAGAGCACATTTTTGAACAAAACCGCCCGACACGTACCACTCATTCAAAGACTTTCAAATTTATTAAAACCTGACATAAATCGATGTAATAACTAACTATAAATTATTCTCAGTCGGTTAGATTAACCAAAAAAATGTTAATAATGCTATAAAGAAACTAATGAGAACGAAACTCATTTTTTCGTTATTTGTAATGATTAGCTACTTAAAATCCATATATTTTTTATGAAACACGACAGATACTAATGTGCAATCACAATTAGTCAAAAATATTTTACTTTTAACAATTATTTAAACATTTTTTGTAAACAAATACACATTTCGACCATTTTTTCATGATTTTGTTGCGTAATCAACTAAGCATTTCCTAAAATAATGTCAAAAATCTTGACAGCCAAAGATTTGTACGAATCGGGTACTGAGGCTTTACCCAATATAAAGTTTCTCTTCTGCTCTGAGAAAGATCACAACAAAAAAGCTCGAAATTTAAAGAGTCGCTTTGCGTGAGATGTATATATTGGGCTCGCGGTCTTCAAGGTTCGGATGTGGTTAGTGCATGAGCATTCGCCGTTTTTACTTTTTTTACTTCTTTAACAAAAAAAAAAAAAAAAAAAAAAAAAAAAAAAAAAAAAAAAAAAAAAA
>CAKNYM010049440.1:88693-105698 GCA_932195095.1 Andricus curvator
TCGTTGTCACACGATAATTTCTAGATGAGATAGTAAATCTAGTTTTCAAAAGAGGCATCAATCTCTCTATGCATCTCACTATGTGTGGATGTACCTTCAAGCTTTCCAACAGACAGATGATAAGTCTATGAGAGGTTGAATCGAAAGCTTTCCGATAGTCAATCCAGGCCATTGTCAGGACGCGCTGATGGGCTGCAGCTTCTTTACAGACACACCTGTCAAGTAGCAGGTTCTCTCGACAGCCTGCTACACCTTTTTTTGAGCCACGTTGTTCGTACATCTCTCGCCATACAGGCTCAATTCGTCGAACAATCCTGTTGTTCAGGACAGCTGTAAAGATCTTATACAGCGTGTTCAAACAAGTTATTGGCCTGTAATTCTCTGGGTTGGACAAGTTGCCTTTTTTGGCAGGAGTATAGTGCGTCCTAACACCAGCCACTGCGGAATGGGCGTCTCCGACTTTAAATATGAGGTGAATATGCGGGCCAAATGTTGGTGTGTAAAAGTAAACTTCTTCCACCAAAAGTTCTTGATACAATCTGGTCCAGCAGCGGAAAAGTTCTTCGTGCCTCTAAGTGCTTTTTTCACCTCTTCGGCAGTGATTGATGGACATTCCTCCTCAGATTTTATGAGGTCTTTCAACTCTAGTGTTTTCGGGATCTTGTACACCTCTCTCCAAAAAGTCTCTACCTCCTTGGGCTTGGGTGGATTTTTGACAGAAACAGGTAGATCGCTGAAGAGGCGCGATGGGTCAGCGAGAAACTGTTGATTCTCCCTGATCCATCTCTCCCTCTTCAGTATTCTCCTCCTTGCGTCAGATAACAGCCGTATTTTGTCAACAATATGCTGCTTGATTGTCAGCAGCTTTGACTTGTTTAGTGTGTGATTCAAGATCCTTAGTTCTTGGGCGAACTTTCGAACCCTTTCCGTCAACGGTCTACCAGATGTTATGTAGTCAATCACACATTGAACACGGGACGCATTCTGTCTTGCCCATCCAATCTTCTTGTTCAGTTGATGCAAGCGCCTTTTGGTCTTTTGGTCCATCGTTGGTTTCAGCCTTTGATTTGAATCAGCCAAAGTTCTCGCAGCACCATGCACTGAGCAATCGATGGTCCAGAGGTCGGACTCTTGCGAGATATCTCCACGAAGGAAGGCATCGATTCCAGCCAGATCTTGGGGCTTAGGAGGAACTTGCATGTTAATGTTCCTGCTAGTAATGAAATTGCGATCATCTCTCAGAAGGTGCCGGCTTTCTGCGGTTGGTCTCAATGTCGCTTCCTCATCTTCGTCTGCAGCTTGATAAAACAGCGGTTGGGGAAGCGCTCTGCGTACATATCCATTTTTCCGGAGGTAGTCGGCTTGATTTCGCAAAGACTGATGCGAAACGTGCTGAAGCTCTGGGTGTTTCTGGCACCACAGAGTGTGCATACGCGCCATAAAGCCTCCGCGAACAGGGGTAATGCTGGCATCGTAGGAGTCTAGCACGTCATCCCTGAGTCGATCCGTCCACTCAATGTGGGCATTTCGCCGGTTCGTCGTCGTGTTTCCATCTAAATTATTTTCAGCACCCCGAACTCTAGGCTGATCGGCATTGCTTGCCGACCCATTGTCGGGTGCTCTGCGCGTTCGATTGTCTTGAACCGCATCTACAACATTTTGGTGTTTTGGTGGTTTCATTGTTGTTCCCACGAGCAGCTAGAGAAAGGGTTAGTCCATCCTTGTAGAGCCCCGCGTGCAAGGATAAGTCTGATACTTTGAGAGGTTGCCCGGTATCCCAGAGTCACCGTTTGAGACACCTAACCCAGGTGCCATTCAGCTTTCGGCACGGTTGTTACGCCTCCGCGTAGGAGTTATTCCTTCGGGACCATCCCTGGACAATTGTCCGCGACTGCTTATTAATTATTGTAACCATATTCAGCAGAAACCCTTGGTACAGGAACCCTCTATCCGCAACCCGAGGACACGTTCGGTGGCTTTGTCATAGGCCCTTCGGTTCTATTCCAAAGGAATCGAAACCGAAACCGAATATGTATATATATATGTATATATATATATATATATATATATATATATATATATATATATGTCCGGAAACTTGAGTCTGGGACACCCTGTATAATGAGAAAATTCATAAATTAAAAAAAGTATTGATAATTTGAAGAAAATTTTAAAAAGGGATTCGGGTTGGTGGCGGCCAACTACTGTAAATCACTCTTCTCGCCCGGTACGTGACGAATACAACAGGATTAGTATATGGCCGTCGCATCACTCTCAGTGCCGTTTAGGTGCCGAAATCAGCACGAGCAGTCACTGAAACGGCACTGACGGCCCAGTTCCATTTCAGTGCCGTTTCATCGGCAGCGACCCCCTTCCCCAATTTGACTTAGATCTAACAACTTTGATTTTTTGCGGGGGTACTCTTGAGAAATAATTATACACTGGAAACCCAATGTAAGGGCGGTCTCTGGCATATCAGGATTCGCTCGAACGTTAACAGTCAGGGCCATAAGAACCATTTTCAGTAGTACATAATATTATTTTACTGAATTGTGCAAAAATGTAAATTGCTGTTACCTTAAAGGATGAATATTTCCTAATAATGAGGACTGATTAATGAAAAGAGCATTTTTAGCGAATTTTTAAAAATAAATGCGAAATATGCGCGTTAGTGTTGGCACTACCCGCTTTGTGGCTACAGAACTGCGCAACTCCGCTGAGCTCACAGCGCAGCGCCTATCTCTCGGCCCCTGGGACACCCTCATTAGCGACTGAAGTCTGAAACCGACTGCAAAAATTTAAAAAGGACATACGCCCGTAGTCATTATCGAGGGGCTGTTTCTTCACTTTGAATTTAAGACTAGAATTAGTTAATTCAAGAGTAAACTCAGTGAATTCAAAACTGAACTCACTTGCACTCACTGAGCTGTAAGGAAAATGCGTCACCATTGCGACCCATGCATCGCCTTCTTTTCCATGCGTAGAAAGGAGACGCACGATGAGTTCCTCGCTGAATATAAAACTGAGCTTACTGAATTCAATAGTGGAAATCAGTGAACATCAAGTGAAATCACTAAACTCAGCGCCGTCTGATTACAGAGTAAATGCCCCCACACCCCCCTCGGTTCTTCTATCGAGATTCCAGTGTATCATTGGGTTGGCCGAAAAACGCAAAGTATGATTTCCCGCGGTTCTACTAGGTTAATATTTGACCCTTACGCATCGGGGTCAAAGTTTAAATTTTTTACTTCGTTGAACAATTTTCTATGGGCTACAAAATTATGGCAAATTTTTTGTAAATGGATTTTTTATTAGTAAAAAATAATATAAAAATTATAATAAATTTAAAATTTAAAGCTTTTTCGGGAATCAATCGTTTGCGAAACTGCGAATCTTGCAGCGCCCCATGGTGCGGACTGGTCGAACTTGATTGGCCAATCAAGTCCTTTTTTTAAAAAACCCGGGAGGGCGGAAAGCCAAATCGGATTGATATTATATCCATTGTCCCTATTAATGTTATTAGGATGTTTCAAGCTTTCAATTGCTTCTCTATGTTTTCTTAGAAAAATATTGTACGTTTTCGCGATGACGGTTGTTTTTTTAAAATAAAATGCTACGCCCGGTTTCGATATGATGATCAGCTAGTGCTGATTGCGTGAAATATTTTAGCCTGACTTTACTCTCATGTTCCTTTATACGTTGGCTCACCGCCCTCCGGTTTCTCCAATATAGACTTTGCCACAAGAACAAGGGATTTTATATACTCCCGGATTACTAAGGGGTGCCTTTTTATCTTTAGGGTTGTTTAGAAGTTGTCCTATTTTCACAGGTGGTTTAAATATGGTTTGGATGTTGTGTTTGTTGAGAATTCTTCCTATTTGTTCTGTGATAACTTGAATGTAGGGTAGGATGGTGGTCGTTTTGCTCTCTCTTTCTTCAGTAGGTTGTGCTGACTTGTTTTTTGAGTGTATATTCTTATTGGAGTAAAGTCAGGCTAAAACATTTCACGCAATCAGCACTAGCTGAGCATCATATCCAAACCGGAGATAGCATTTTATTTGACAAAACAACCGACATCGCAAAAACGTACAATATTTTTCGAAGAAAACATAGAGAAGCAATCGAAATCTTAAAACACCCTAATAACATCAATAGGGACCATTGATATAATACCAATCCGATTTGGCTTTCCGCCCTCCCGGGTTTTTTAAAAAAAGGACTTGATTGGCCAATCAAGTTCGACCAGTCCCCACCATGGGGCGCTCTGGCCAATCACAGGAATCGTAGAGAATACATATATAAGAACAACATAACCTGAAACTTCAGTTTCAGGTCAGCCCTGAAGAAGTGAACTGCAATGTTCACGAAACGTCGGCAAGATTCGTAGTTCCGCACACGATTGAATCCCGAAAAAGCTTTGAATTTTAATTTGATTACAATAAATCATCGTGAAAGCATTAAATCTATTAATATAAAAATTAGTAAATTTAACAAAAAATTGTGTTGAAGTTAGAATGTTTTGAAAATACACAAATTACACGTTTGTTTTTGGATTTGATTAATTGCATTTTTTTTAAACAATTGGAAGTGTAGTACCAGAAATGTCTTCAACTGAAATCAAAAGAATATGCCGTTATTTTGACGATTATATTGACGATTAATTATTAAAATTAATTAATTATATTTTATTATTAATTTTTATTATTTTATACTTCACAGCTTTGTATGATATTTAACGCGTGAGAATCACTGAAAACAAAAATCCTAATTCTAATATAACGAAAAATATTTCAAAAAAAGTTTTTTTCTTGATATCTAAATAAGTACCTATAAATTTCTTTGAGGTAATACTGATAAATTTTTAGCCGGGAATTTCCAATTTTCTTCAAAAAAATGTACAATAATTAACGAAATCCAAAATATACAGTTTTTTGCGCATTTGCAAAAATTCTAACTTCAACACAAATTTGTTTAAATTTATAATTTTATATTAATTCTCAACAAAAAAACTTCACACAGAGAAAATTTGACAATTTGTCTATAATTTATGTATCATTCGCTGATCCTTAATGAACAAATTACGTTTAGCACACTCACATTCGACATCGAACATCATGAAATAATGTAAAATACGTCAGTTTACTCTTTTCAGTTATGACACAAAAAAGGTGTTTTTTATGAACCGATGGTTCTGAAAATTTGAAAAAAATCGGTGATCTCGTCTGCCCATAAAATATCATAGACAGATATTACTCAACAAACTAATTTGTTAATCACCACTTTTATTACTTGAAACTTCTTTCATAAACCAATCGTACTCATTATTTTCTTCCCATAAATAATAAAATACGAAACAATGAATGTTTACTCAGTTCTCTTGATGAATATCAAATATCATTTCACTTTTGCATCTCCCTTAATTAACAATTGCATTTTCAGTGTAAAAAGTGGTTCGAAATTCGAAAAAAATTGGCGCGCTTGTCTATATGTTCAACATTTTCAACATTTCGCAAAAAAATTCCATTATTTGATTATAATAAGTTGATTGAACTTATTATAATCGAATAATGAAATTTATATATATATATATATATATATATATATATTCTTTCTCAACAAATGACCCCCTACAAGCCAAAATTGGTTAGGTTCAATAAAGGTCTATAGGTGGTCAATCTAAAGGTCTTGAAGTCTACTTTCAAAATCCGAGTGGCGTTTCAATCGAAACATCATGGCCGATCAAACGTGGCCGCCAAAACCACGTGACCTGCACTTGTTTTTTACTAAATTGATTATAAAACAAGCATCATCAACCCTATTGAGGTCTGCAACGTTCCAAATGGAAGGTTTTGAACTTTTTTTCAAAGCCCATATAGTACAGATTTTTTCGTTTCGGGAAAAATCCAATATTGCGGCCAAAACCACGTGACAAGTGGTGACTTTTGAAAAATCAATCGACTTTCACCAAATTTGGTACCCGGGGGTTTTTGGACTCGCTGATTACGAATCTTAGGTCATATTTACAAAATTCAAGATGCCCGATCCAATATGGCGGACTAAATTTGTTAAAATCAAGCGATTTCCACCAAATTTGGTATACAAGGGTTTTCGGGGTCGCTGACTACAAATACGAGTTTGGATTGCCCCAAAATCCCCCGGGTACCAAATTTGGTGAAAGTCGATTGTTTTTTTAAAAGTCACCACTTGTCACGCGGTTTTGGCCGCCATATTGGATTTTACCCGGAAGGAAAAAATTTGTACTATATGTCTTTGAAATTAGAGTTCAAGACGTTCCATTTTGAACGTTGCAGACCTCAATAGGGTTGATGATGTTTGTTTTATAATTAATTTAGGGAACAAAAGTGCAGGTAACGTTGTTTTGGCGGCCATATTTGATCGGTCATGATGTTTCGATAAAAACGTCACTCGGATTTTGAAAGTACATTTCAAGACCTTTCGATTGACCACCCATAGACCTTTATTGGACCAAACCCATTTTGGCTTGTAGGAGGTCATTCGTTCAGAACGAATGATTCAGTCCGTCATCTTGGATCCGCCATCTTGAATTGCCAATCCAAGCTCGTATTCGTAGTCACCGACCCAGAAAACCCTTGTATACAAAATTTGGTGGAAATCGCTTGCTTTTTAAAAATTTTGCCTGCCATCTTGAGTTTTGTAAATCCGACCTTAGATTCGTAATCAGCGAGCCCAAAACCCCCGGGTACCAAATTTGGTGAAAATCTATTGATTTTTCAAAAGTCACCACTTGCCACGTAGTTTTGGCCGCCATTTGGATTTTACCCGGAACGAAAAAATTTGTACTATATGGGCTTTGAAAGTAGAGTTCAAGACCTTCCATTTGGAACGTTGCAGACCACAATAGGGTTGATGATGCTTGTTTTATAATTAATTTAGTAAACGAAAGTGCAGGTTACGTGGTTTTGGCGGCCATATTTGATCGGTCATGATGTTTCGATAAAAACGCCACTCGGATTTTGAAAGTAGACTTCAAGCCCTTTCGATTGACCACCTATAGACCTTCATTGGACCAAACCAATTTTGGCTTGTAGGGGGTCATTCGCTCAGAAAGAATGACTCATATATATATATATATATATATATATATATATATATATATACTTGCTGGAAGCAAGTGCCATCTAAAAATTACACCGGCTCCCAGTAGAACTGTGGTGGCCATATATATATATATTAATTTCGGTTTTCGGTTTCGATTCCTTTGGAATAGAACCGACGGGCCTATGACAAAGCCACCGAACGCGTCCTCGGGTTGCGGATAGAGGGTCCCTGTACCAAGGGTTTCTGCTGAATATGGTTACAATAATTAATAAGCAGTCGCGGACAATTGTCCAGGGATGGTCCCGAAGGAATAACTCCTAAGCGAAGGCGTAACAACCGTGCCGAAAGCTGAATGGCACCTGGGTTAGGTGTCTCAAACGGTGACTCTGGGATACCGGGCGACCTCTCAGAGTATCAGCCTGATCCTTGCACGCGGGGCTTTACAAGGATGGACTAACCCTTTCCCTAGCTGCTCGTCGGAACAACAATGAAACCACCAAAGCACCCAAATGTTGTAGATGCGGTTCAAGACAATCGAACGCGCAGAGCACCCGACAATAGGTCGGCAAACAATGCCGACCAGCCTAGAGTTCGGGGTGCTGATAATAATTTAGATGGAAACACGACGACGAACCGGCGAAACGCTCACATTAAGTGGACGGATCGACTCAGGGATGGCGTGCTAGACTGCAACGATGCCAGCATTATCCCTGTTCGCGGAGGCTTTATGGCGCGTATGCACACTCTGTGGTGCCAGAAACACCCAGAGCTTCAGCACGTTTCGCATCAGTCTTTGCGAAATCAAGACGACTACCTCCGGAAAAATGGGTATGTACGCGGAGCGCTTCCCCAACCGCTGCTTTATCAAGCTGCAGACGAAGATAAGGAAGCGACATTGAGACCAACCGCAGAAAGCAGGCACCTTCTGAGAGATGATCGCAATTTCATTACAAGAAGGAACATTAACATGCAAGTTCCTCCTAAGCCCCAAGATCTGGCTGAAATGGATGCCTTCCTTCGTGGAGATATCTCGCAAGAGTCCGACCTCTGGAACATTAATTGCTCAGTTTATGGTGCTGCGAGAGCTTTGGCTGATTCAAATCGAAGGCTGAAACCGACGATGGATCAAAAGACCAAAAGACGCTTGCATCAACTGAACAAGAAGATTGGATGGGCAAGACAGAATGCGTCCCGTGTTCAGTGTGTGATTGACTACATAACATCTGGTAGAACGTTTACGGAGAGGGTTCGAAAGTTCGCCCAAGAACTAAGAATCTTGAATCACACACTAAACAAGTCAAAGTTGCTGACAATCAAGCAGCATATTGTTGACAAAATACGGCTGTTATCTGACGCAAGGAGGAGAATACAAAAGAGGTAGAGATAGATCAGGGAGAATCAACAGTTTATCGCTGACCCATCGTGCCTCTTCAGCGATCTACCTGTTTCTGTAAAAAATCCACCCAAGCCCAAGGAGGTAGAGACTTTTTGGAGAGAGGTGTACAAGATCCCGAAAACACTAGAGTTGAAAGAAGATACTGACAATATCATCCGCTTCAAGGAGTTTTGCGAAAACCTCATAAAATCTGAGGAGGAATTTCCATCAATCACTACCGAAGAGGTGAAAAAAGCACTTAGAGGCACGAAGAACTTTTCCGCTGCTGGACCAGATTGGATCAAGAACTTTTGGAGGAAGAAGTTTACTTTTACGCACCAACATTTGGCTCGCATATTCACCTCATATTTAAAGTCGGAGACGCCCATTCCGCAGTGGCTGGTGTTAGGGCGCACTATACTCCTGCCAAAAAAGGCAACTTGTCCAATCCAGAGAATTACAGGCCAATAACTTGTTTGAACACGCTGTATAAAATCTTTACAGCTGTCCTCAACAACAGGATTGTTCGGCGAATTGAGCCTGTATGGCGAGAGATGTACGAACAACGTGGCTCGAAAAAAGGTGTAGCAGGCTGTCGAGAGAACCTGCTAATTGACAGGTGTGTCTGTAAAGACGCTGCAGCCCATCAGCGCATCCTGTCAATGGCCTGGATTGACTACCGGAAAGCTGTCGATTCAACCTCTCATAGACTTATCATCTGTCTGTTGGAAAGCTTGAAGGTGCATCCACACATAGTGAGATGCATAGAGAGATTGACGCCTCTTTGGAAAACTAGATTTACTATCTCATCTAGAAATTATCGTGTGACAACGAACAACGTCACCTTCCAGAGGGGCGTCTTTCAAGGTGATACCATGAGCCCTTTGCTTTTTTGCATCAAACTTCTGCCTCTATCTCTCGCACTACGAAATTCTCCTGGATACCTCTGTGGCGACACTAATCAGCGCGAGCATAAGGTAACACATGTATTTTATATGGATGACCTGAAGATCTATGCCTCTGGTAAAAGCAAACTTCAAACTGCTATAAATATTGTCAAGAACTACACAGGAGAGATTGGGATGGACTTTGGCTTGGACAAGTGTGCCAAAATTTATCTGAAGAAAGGAAAGATTACTGGCGTTCCCAAGGACCCTGAGCTTGTGGATATAAGTGTTATTAGACATCTTAATACTGGAGAGACCTATACATACCTGGGCGTGCCTCAAAACCGCATTCAGGACGTAACATCAGTGAAGGAATCTCTCCGAAGCAGATACAAGCATGTTTTTCGACAGATTTGGTCTTCCAATCTGTCGGCGTTAAACAAGGTATCTGCGACTAACATGCTTGCCGTCCCGGTTCTACTCAACTCGTTTGGGGTAGTTCAATGGACGAAGAACGAGCTTAAGGCCCTTGATATCATTACACGTAAGATCATGCATATGCATAAAAGCTTGCATATCAATTTGTCAGTTCCGCGATTATATATTTCACGCCGTCAAGGCGGCCGCGGACTTCTGAATCTGCAGTGTCTTCATAACCGGATTGTTCTAAGTACAGCTTACATCGTTGCGAATGGCAGAGATCCTCTCCTAAAGATGGTCAGGAACCACGAGATGATTGGCGAAGGAGCGTTCCTTTACAAAGCCGCGGAGCAAGCTGCCGAGACCCTTGGCCTGAATTTTAACATCAGAAGTGAGGAGAGTGCATTACTTCATCTAGATGCTTCACTTCTAAAAACCAAATTGAAGAAAGCAGAGGTTGAAAATTTTCACCAAGAGCTACTCTACAAAAAAATGCACGGAAACTTTCACAGAATTAGAAGATCAGTCCTTGTCGAAGGAGAAAACTGTTGCTTTCCTAAGATCATCAGGACTTAATTCGGGTACAGAGAATTTCATTTTCGCATGCCAGGACGGTGTCATTTCCACCTTAGCATACCGTGACCGCATTTTACATCAAGAAGTTCCCACCGATAGGTGCAGAGCGTGTCATGCACACTCTGAGTACCTAGAACACATACTATCCAGATGTCCCATTCGCGCGGGAACGACGTATCTCTGCAGACATAAGGCGGCCCTGAGAGTGCTTTATTACTATCTTCGTCGCTCTTACGGTGTTGGCCGCGACCCTGTACCGAACGCTCCGACGGAGATCTAATTATTGTCCAAAACGAGAAGTGCCAAATTTTCTGGAACTACCATTTTCAGACAGCATGTAGCAGTCTCCGTTGCACACTCGAGGCCTAACATCGTTTTCCAAGACTTCGAGAAACGAACTATATTCGTGATCAAATTCTCGGCTCCAGCCGACTACAACATCACTGCCAAGGAGAAGGAGAAGGAGGAGAGGTATCAAGACCTTAAAAGGGAGCTGCAACGAATGTACCGAAAATATTCGGTTAAAGTAATTGTCCTTGTGATCGGGACTCTGGGGGGTGCGAAACTATCACTGGTTCGTAACGTGGAAGCCATACCCGCGTGCTAAAAATATGCCAAGGCACTTTCGAGATGGATGCAGAAAGCTGT
This sequence comes from Andricus curvator, assembly GCA_932195095.1. Taxonomy (NCBI): domain Eukaryota; kingdom Metazoa; phylum Arthropoda; class Insecta; order Hymenoptera; family Cynipidae; genus Andricus; species Andricus curvator. The sequence goes on from CAKNYM010049440.1 coordinate 99,680, forward strand.
CATCCTTGGGTCACTTCGTATCCTCAAGACACACGAGGGTTTCGCCAGCGTGTCGTTGTGATTCCGTCGTGCCTTGTGGCCACCCATCTCACAGTCGTGAGACATGGCCATAAGTGTGATTTACCGCGGTTCTACTGGGAGCCGGTGCCATTTTTAGATGGCAGTTGCTCCCACTGGTACCCTGCGGTTGTTGTTTAACCATTTCTTTTAAATTATATACATATATATTTCAGAACTTATATATATATATAATATCATTTTCTTCAGAAAACTCTGTTTTCAGATTCAAAAACTTCTCCTACATATAGAAATACTCGAGGGAATTTATCAAGAAAAATTCAAAAACAGAAAGAGATTGGAATGCAAGATAATGGAAACCAAAGTTTCTTTTATGAAGTCGAAACTACTGAACAAGATTCGTTGGATATGAAGATTGACTTTAAATTGGATGAACCTGTTTTAAAGAAAATGAAGAGGAAATTTGCAAGGGGATCTTTTTCGATAGATAGAAAGTACTGCGATAAAGTGGATGAGATGGTGGAATTAGTGGATTTATTTGCAACTGTTGCTGAATTAGCAGAGCTTCCAATTTCAGTTTGTCCAGTGTCAGAAGCTCAAAAAGTAAATCTCTGCAGCGAAGGTCTTTCTTTTGTGCCCCTTGTAAAGGCTGCACAGCAATGCAAGGTGATTACGGCTAAAATTAAGGAACATGAAACATATTTTTCCAGAAATAGAAACTATTCATAGCGGTCCGCGTGAACGGAACAGTTACGCAATGGCGTCCCTGTTGGAAAATCCTGTACGGGAACCCGTAACTATTCCTGTGCGTGTTCCTTTACTAGCACTAGGACCAGGTCTAGTACAAGAAACGTTACAGGGCCAGCATAAGAAATTGAGACACGAACCTGTACACAAACATGTAGAGGAACATGCAGGAAATGAGGGAACCCTTACGGGAACGTATATACGTCCTAAGTGGCGACGAATGAACATGTAGGGGATCCTGTAAAGAATCTAGCACGGTTTCTGCCGTATCGGCAAAATTTTAATATAATAAATTTAATGATGTATAGGAACATAGATACATATATTTAATACATTGCCTCTCTTTATATCCTTGCAGATTCAACTCACTAGCGAGAGAGCTAGGTCGCAGTGCACCCTGGTGGATTAGTTTCAATAGGGTTCCTGTACAGAATTCGGTACGAAATCCTCTACAAAATCCTGTATAGGAACCCTAGTGAAACTTATCCGCCAGGGTGCTCTAGGGCTTAGCTCTTTCGCTAGTGAGTTGGATCTTCAAGGTTATGAAAAAGGCAAGGTATTAAAGATAATTATCCATGTTACTTCACATCATCAAATTAATGACAATAAAATTTTGCCGATACGGAGGAAACCGTGCTAGATTCTTTACAGGATCCCCTACATGTTCATTCGTGACAACTTAGGACGTGTACACGTTCCCGTAAGGGTTCCCTCGTTTCCTGTATGTTCCTGTACATGTTTGTGTACAGTTTCGTGTCTCAGTTTCTTATGCTGACCCTGTATCGATTCTTGTACTAGATCTGACCCTAGTTCTAGCAAAGGAACACGTACAAGAATAGTTACGGGTTCTCGTACAGGATTTTTCAATAGCATGGGTGAAGGTACAGTGACCACATAGTGACCGTTCCGTCCACCGGGCCCACTAGGGTATATTTTCATCCTTTTTCATATTTATTCATAATTTCACATAGAACTCAACACTCTTTTTATCTCTTTACACATTTATATTTATGTATTTATTCATGTGTTGAAAAATTAAGAATTAAAAGCTGCGTGCGCAACTCGACGTGTATTATTGTGCGTCGGGTTGCCGCAAACAGATTTTATCATTTGTAATTTTTAACAGATGGATAAATACAAATAAATAAATAAAAATGTCTAGAAAGATCAAAAGATCAAAACTCGCTTTACGGTCACGAAATTGCGAAACTGTTCCGTTCACGCGGTCGGCTAGGGAATTAGAAGCAATAACTATACAAAAATTAATTGAAAGTCAAATTGTTTTTGCAGATAATACCATGGAAAAAGGCAGCATTCAGTCAATATCCTAGACCTGGGATGGAACCCACATCAAATCCAAATAGCGATAAACCTCGGCTCAAACAAATAAATATTATGGGTTACACTTTACGATCAAAAAGATTTCGCTACACGGCCTGGATTTCTTTCTCGCCTGACGCAATCAAGCCAAATTGGGGTAAGGGAAATCTTGTATAGCGATAAACTGTGGTAAAAAGTGAAAAAAAGGAAGTTAAGTATTTTGTTTTAAACTACAAATATTCTGTTTTAAATTAGGATCTTCAAAGCTGAAAAAGATTTTGCGTTCTCGCACATAGTATTCACAATTTTATGGAACACTTATCTTAGATTTGAATGAAAATAGGGACTTGGTTTTATATTTAGTTTTTAACTTAAGGCCATATCATACCTACGCAATTCCTACCTTACCAACATTTTTTCAAACAATTTACTCACGTTCACACGACATGAGATATCGAGTTGAAAATTTTGGCGATTAAATAAAAGGCGCTAATGAACTTTTGTATGGCTCTAAGTTCATAAATACAAAAAAAATGTTCTCAAAAATCATTTTTCTTGTTGTGAGAGTAAAAATTCTAAGACTATGCAAATGTTCCTTATATATAGTATCAGGGTGTCTACTCAAATCCTGGAAAAAATTCCCTGACAATTCCAGGTCTTTTCCAGGTATCTTAAGTTTTTCCAGGTCCCAGATAACAAAATTTCAACACTGAGCCCACATGGGGCGTGCACGATGTGCAGAATTGTCGACACGTTGTGATGGCGAAAATGCCGACAAATGTAACCTCATATGCGACATACGTCGTGTCGGCACGCGTGTGCCGGGAAACAGCCCTTGCATAATTAGGTTAGGTTTACAAGCCACGCCATGCACACGACAAATAATGGGTCTAACACTCGAGCGATTGGTAAATGAACGTCGAGAAATGGTGTTTTTGACATATTTAATTTTTATCACAATTTTTGTTTCGAATTCTAAATTTCGGAAGAAAATATATACAGAAATAAAAGTTCGAAAATGTACTGCCCAGCCAAATAAGTTTCAAAGTTATTGTAGGAGTTTTCATTTGTAAGAAATACATTCAAACATTCAGAAATACATTATGAAATACATTAAAACCATTATTACTTACCAGCGTGATTATCCTTAGCAGGCCGGGAGGAAACGCAAACACGTGTGGTGAAACAATTACACAAAAGTGACGCCGACGTGACCTGCAACTTCCACGCCATGCACACTTAACCTTATTGTCGACTGCCGGCGCTCGCCATATTTGATCGAATGATCGGGCGTGCGCTGACAAAGCGGGAAATTCTGCTGTCACACACTGCGTGCACTGTGAAAGCACATATGGTAGCACGCTGTGCTGCACATCGTGCACACCGAGTGTGCTCACATTGAGTGAACACTGATCATCCTCAGCTCATGCATACACCGTCCTTGCGTTCTTGGCGATACATCGTGCAACTAAAGTGCGCCATCACGCATTGTTATCTGAGGTATAATGTTTCATAGTACGGAACCATTCAGATATTTCGAATTTTTTCAAACAATCAACACGGAATATGTATATAGTTTCGCGAGTTTATTATAAATAATGTTCTTTTCAGTTTCTAAGGATTCAACCCAGATAGCAAAATGCCCGCCGACTGCAAGCGATCTGCCGGCCCGCGGTCCGATCGATCGGACCGACGCACAGTGGGGTGAAATTGGAAAGCGAGGTTCAAAATGACATTTAGAACGTAATTATGCACCGATTTCAGATTTTTTTTGTTTATTTAAGTTTTGTGTTAATGCAAACAGCGAAAAAAATGTCGATTTTTTTAATTTCATTTTTTATCTTCCAGACAAAATTGTTCTCATACTTCTCGTCCTTCGTATTTAATGCACAGGGGTATAAGAAAGATAAAAAAATTGTTAACTTGCAAAGTTAATTGTTATTAACGAATTGTATTAACAACCCTATTGGAAAACCCTGTACGGGATCCCGTGACTGTTCCTGTCCGTGTTCCTTTGCTGGTACTAGGACCAGATCTAGTACAAGAAACGTTACAGGGTCAGCATAAGAAATTGAGACACGAACCTGTACACAAACATGTACAGGAACATGCAGGAAACGAGGGAACCCTTACGGGAACGTGTATACGTCCTAAGTGGCGACGAATGAACATGTAGGGGTTCCTGTAAAGAATCTAGCACGGTTTCCGCCGTATCAGCAAATTTTTAATATAATAAATTTAATGATGTGAAGGAACATAGATACATATCTTCAATACATTGCCTCTCTTTATATCCTTGCAGATTCAACTCACTAGCGAGAGAGCTAGGACGTAGGTCACCCTGTTGGATTAGTTTAAATACGGTTCCTGTACAGAATTCGGCATGAAATCCTCTACAGAATCCTGTACAGGAACCCCACTGAAACTAATCCGCCAGGGTGCTCTAGGGCTTAGCTCTCTCGCTAGTGAGTTTGATCTTCAAGGTTATAAAAATGGCTGGATATTACAGATAATTATCCATGTTCCTTCACATCATCAAAATAATGACAATAAAATTTTGCCGATACGGAGGAAACCGTGCTAGATTCTTTACAGGATCCCCTGCATGTTCATTCGTGGCCACTTAGGACGTGTACACGTTCCCGTAAGGGTTCCCTCGTTTCCTGCATGTTCCTGTACATGTTTGTGTACAGGTTCGTGTCTCAATTTCTTATGCTGACACTGTAACGTTTCTTGTACTAAATCTGGTCCTAGTACCAGCAAAGGAACACGGACAGGAACAGTCACGGGATCCCATACAGGGTTTTTCAATAGGGAAATCATCGACATTAGGGGTTATTCGTCTTCAAAGTATATTTCTGCACTGAAATCGCTTGCCTTCATCGTTGAGGTGATACGTGGCCTTTGAAATTTAATATTGAATGTTATTTGTTTATTTTATAAACAAATTATATAAACAAATGCACATTTTAGGTGTTTTTAAGCGAAAAGAAATTGTTTTTTCTTCTCACCTTGCTAAAACTATATTTCCAATGACGTTTCTTCAAAAAGTTTTTGCCACTCATTAATATTTGTTTATTTTATAAACAAATTATATAAACAGATGCACATTTTGGGTGTTTTCAAGCAAAAGAAATCGTTTTTTTCTACCTTGCTGAAATTATATTGCCAATGATGTTTTTCTAAAAAAAATTTGCCACCCGTCCATATTTGTTTATTTAATAAACAAATTATATAAACAAATGCACATTTTGAGCGTTTTTAAGCGAAAAGAAATCGATCTTTCTTCTGACCTTGCTGAAATTATATTGCTAATGACGTTTTCTGAAAAAAATTTTGCCACCCATAAATATTTGTTCATTTTATAAACAAATTATATATACAAATGCGCATTTTAGGAGTTTTTAAGCGAAAAGAATTCGTTTTTTTCCTCTGACCTTGCTGAAATTATATTTTTAATGAAGGTTTCAAAAAAAAATTGATATGCATTAATATTTGCTTATTTTATAAACAAATTATATAAAAAATGAACATTTTAGGCGTTTACCTAATTTGTTTTTAAAATAAACAAATAGTGAGGCATGACAATATTTCATCTAGGCAATTCATTGTCAATATAGTTTAAACAATAATAAAAGAAGAACGATTTCTTTCTGCCTATAAATATCTGCAATGTACATTTTTTTATATAATTCACTTATAAAATAAACGATTAGCGGTGCAGATAAATCTTCCTTCTTTTATCTGCAAAACTCTCCAATTTCTCTGCTAATTTGGTCTGACAGATATTTGCGTGAAAATTAGTATGTAGAGAAAAATTATTTGCAGCGAAATGCAAGAGAATCGCGGCATTTCTCTGTCTCTCTTCTGCAAGTTCTCTGTAAATTAGATGTAACGGAGATTTGCAGGAAAAAGTAACATGTAGAGAGAAGCA
>CAKNYM010049440.1:105708-116771 GCA_932195095.1 Andricus curvator
CAGACAAAGTCTGCTTCGTTCTGCAAATTCTCTGCAAATTAGATGTAACGGAGATTTGAAGGAAAAAGTACCATGTAGAGAGAAAAATTTGCAGACAAATGCAGGGAAGCTATGATTTTTCTACAATTTCTCTGCAAGCTAGGTCTTACCGAGATTTGCAGGAAAATTTTAATTCTCAATGGGTTAAAATGGAGTATTTAAAACTGAAACAATATTTAAACGTGTGTAATTTGAAATTGAATAAAAGAGTCTGATAATCAGTTTATTCATTTTAAATTATTTTAAAATTGAAAATAGTTGATAAAGCTTCAATCGGACGTTTACATTTGTTTAACCACTAAATTCACGGTCGTTTTCCGGTTTTATAAAAATCCTGCTCATTTCCCGGTCCAGCGGCTACCACATTTTAACATTATTAGCTTTAGGGTACAAAATTCAAAATTCAAAAAGGTCGAAAAAATGAATTTTTCCAAAAATTGTCTTCGTCATTTTGTGAACATCAAAGCTGATCAAAAAATATATTTGTTCTGACAAATTTTCAATTAGAAGTTTTTTTCCATACTTTACTTTTTATTCATGTTAGTATTTATTTTAATAATAGTTATACTATTTTTAATCAACGCACATATAGCAGAATTTTTATCCATACATTTTTTAAATTTTCTTATAATTTTTGTATGTTTTGTTTTGTGTGATCCTTAATTTGAAAAGCAAATATTTCATATTGAACATTTTTTTCACAAATTCAAAAATGAATCATTTAATTTTCATAATGATACAATTTGCATTTTTTTTCTCAAGATAGGGTAAAAGATACAACATTTTTGCATCAAATATTTAGTATTAGGTTGAAATATTTTTGACCACTCTTTCAGTAATTTTGGGAAAAAAGTGTAAACAATAACATTTTCTTGGGTTTATATACCGTCGAATATAATCGATTTTTCTACAAAACTGTGCTGATTTTTTCTTAATTTCTGCCAAGATCTGAACTTTGAACAAATAAGTCGTAATAATTTCAAATTGGGAAATCTTTCATAAATTTAGTGTTCAAGTATAAGAAATTTTTGAATATTTGAAACCTATTTCTTCTTCATTTCAAGGTATTTTCTTTACAACCAGAATCATTATATTGTATACTTTTTACTCTAAAATCTTCATATTGTTGAAATAAACCAGCATTTGAGTAATAAAACGTGTTCGCCGATAATATGAGCTTGACCTTAAAAAATGCACCACATCAAAATCACATTATAATTTATAGGACATTTAATTCAAAGCCCGCCATTATACCCAACTCACCCCTAGTTATTATACAACATTTCTATGACAAATGTTAGAAAAATATCCCGGCTCAAGTAAGAAAGTTATATAAACTCGGGCCACCAAAAACTTTTGGTCCGGCACTGGTCGTTTCTCACAAGCGGTAAGAATTTTCTTAGTTAGTATATAAGGACCATTTCAACCGATACACCCAGCGTGCGATATTCTGCGTTAAAGAAGTGCCTTGCGTGCATTATATATATATGTTAGGTTAGGCTATGTGTTTACAATAAGTTAAGAATGTGTCACTCGTGTGTCCTCCGTCCGTCCTTTCCTTCCTTCCTTCTAATATACAAAGTGGTTTAAATGTGGAAGCCGCCCCTCCATATAAATCGGAATCTTTTTTTTTCGTGTTGGAAACGACGGAGCACTTTTATTTTTAACGGACTTTATTTTCGAAAATTTGGAAGATTCTCGTTGCTAAAACTACTGTCCCATTCAAGAATTCTACGAAAATGTTCAGAACAATGCAGAGAATTGTCTGCCGCAGAGTAATGCAGAGCATCTCTGCATTTTTGCTGAAGTGCTTCAATTTAAACAGTAAAGCAGAGACTTTTACAGAGTATTTGCGGATATTCTTTGAAGAAAACTCGCTGAGAAATGCATGAGAATGCAGACCATTTTTTGAAGAAGAGTAATGCAGAGTTCTTCTGCATTTATGCTAAAGTGTTTCAATTTAAGCAGTAATGCAGGAGACGTTTGCAGAGGACTTGCAGAGCTATTGCAGGGATATTATGAAGTAATTTGCAGAGAATTTGCAGAGAATTTTTTTCCACCAGGGTAATTTGTTGATAAAATGAAAAAATATTGTAAGTGGCAATAAAATTTTCAGAAACCATTATTGGCAATATAATGTTTGCAAGGTCAGATGAAAAAACGGTTTATTTCGCTTAAAATCGCCCAAAATGTGCATTTGTTTATATAAGTTGTTTATAAAATAAACAAATATTGATGAGTGGCAAAAACTTTTTTAAGAAACATCATTGGCATAATAATTTCAGCAAGGTAAGAAGAAAAAACGATTACTTTTTGCTTAAAAACGCCCAAAATGTGTATTTGTTTATAAAATGAACAAATATTGATGGGTGGCAAAATTTTTTTCAGGGAACGTCATTAGCAATATAATTTCAGCAAGGTCAGAAGATGGATTTATTTTCGCTTAAAACCGCTCAAAATGTGCATTTGTTTATATAATTTGTTTATAAAATAAACAAATATTGATGAGTGGCAAAAATTTTCTCAGAAAACATCATTGGCAATATAATTTCAACAAGTTCGAAAGAAAAAACGGTTTCTTTTCGCCTAAAAACGCCCAAAACGTGCATTTGTTTATATAATTTGTTTAAAAAATAAACAAATATTGATGAATGGCAACAATTTTTTCAGAAAACATCATTGGCAATATAATTGCAAGCAGGTCGAAAGAAAAAACGTTTTCTTTTCGCCTAAAAGGGCCAAAAATGTGCATTTTTTCATATAATTTGTTTATAAAATAAACAAATATTGATGAGTGGCAAAACGTTTTTCAGAAAACATCATTGGCAATATAATTGCAACAAGTTCGAAAGAAAAAACGGTTTCTTTTCGTCTAAAAACGCCCAAAATGTGCATTTGTTTATAAAATGAACAAATAACATTTAATCTCAAATTTTAATGGCTACGTATCATCTTAACGATGAAGGCAAGCGATTTCAGAGCAGAAATATACTTTGAAGACAAATACCCCCTAATAGCGATTATTTGTTAATACAATTTGTTTATAACAATCAACTTTGTAAGTTAACAATTTTTTTATGTTTCTTATACCCCTGTGCATTGAATCCAAGGGACGATAAGTATAAAGAAAATTTTGTCTAGAAAATTAAAAATGACATTAAAAAAATCGACATTTTTTTCGCTGTTTGCATTAGCATAAAAATTAAATAAAAAAATAATAAAAAATCTTCTCTCACCATTTCCTGAAAAATTTAGTTCTGAATTTAAAAAAAAAAATCTAAAAGCGGTGCATAATTACGTTCTAAATGTCATTTTGAACCTCGTTTTCCAATTTCACCCCACTGTGCGACGTGCCGGAAGATATGCACCTTAATGTGCACACCATTGATGTCTATATAGACAGCCCGACAGGCGGGAGCGAGGCAGTCCGGTGAACTGCATGACCGACGGTACGGTAAAATGCCGGCCCACGGTGCCGGTAAAATGCAGGCTGAGACTGCCAAATAGCACGAAAGGTAATGACGAAATTCTGCGTATATTAAGTCCAAGTTGAAAGAAAAATTAAAAATGTTATTCTTATAAAAAGATATTATACCTTTTTATAATATTGACATTTTTCTTTCAACTTGGACTTTATTATACGCAGAATTTCATTACCTTTCGTGCTATTTGGAGGAAGAAATTTTTATTTTATTAACATAACAAAATATTTTTGAATTTTAATGTTTAATTATTATTGATGAGTCTCCAGAAAGTTTTGCACGGCAAAGTAATTATTATTGAAGGTGTCTAAAATACACTTTTTGTTCCACGCACAGCAAGGCAAAGCCAAAACAGCAATCCGCAAAAAAAGCAAAAACCGAACGAAAAGTCGAGTTGATCCTTATATTTATCCGGAACGAACAAAATCGCACTTTCCGCTCACGTCGCGCTAAATCCGAGCGAAAATTCACGGGTGAGCGCCACACGAGATGACACACGGCAAGAACAACTGATCCAAAACGCGCATGCGCGTTTTCGATCTCAATCTACTCGCACTATCAGCCTGCAGCGGTCATGCAAGTCGCAGGCGCGTCGTTCCTCGCCGTTTGCATGACCGACGGGCGTCAATATGCCGGACCGTTGTCCGCCCTTCGGTCGCATTCCGCCTCTGCCGGCCTGACGCGTGCATTTAGCAGGAACGTTGGTCTCCAGCCCGTCGGGCCGATCAAGTGCCGGCACGTATATTATCTAGGAATTAATATCTTAAATTTAGAAAGCTTTGACAAATTGAATTAAAAAATATTCTTTAATATATTAGCACCATCGATTAATTCAATAATTAAATAAAACTGAAAACATAATAATTCATTTCTTGAATTTGGCTCTCAAGACCATGAATTTGAATAATAATTCAAACCAAATTGTATTTGATCTTATACTTGAAATTCAGTGCATATTTATATAGGTAACGTTAATCTGAGTACAAAATAGTTGAATTTCAACTAGAAAAGGTCAATTTTGAACCAAATAGTTGAATTTTGAACTAAAAAAGGTCAGTTCTCAACCAAAAAAGGAATAGTCGAATTTTCAGTTCAAATAATTAATTTTCCACAAAAAAAAAATAAATAAAAAACTTATAGCCAAAGTGATGAATTTTCAATTAAAATTATGAATCTTCAACTGCAATAGATGAATTTTAAACCAAAAAGATAAATTTTTAACAAAAGATTTTAACTTTCAACCAAGTAGTTTTATTTTCAACTAAAAAGATTAATTTTTGAATAAAATGATGAATATTTAACTGGAATACTTGAATTTTCAAACAAGAAGATTAATTTTCAAATAAGAAGATTAATTTTCTACCAAAAAATACGATTTTTCAATAAAATACATGAATTTTCAAAGAAATAGTTGAATTTTGAACTAGAAAAGATAAATTGTTAACCAAAAATGGAATAGTTACATTCTCAGTTGAAACAAAAAATTTTAACCAACAACAATTAATTAAGAAAAAATAGTTACTGAGACGGTTCAAACCATCACCGCGCCAACTGATATAAGGAAATCATTAGAGAGCAAATATAAGTCAGCTGACTAGCTGAAAATCAATAAATCCGCGTCATCAGCCTTGTACGAGGAGAAGATGTTATTTAGGAGGAAGAACGTTTGTTTAGAATAGGATTTACAGGCTATCATGAGGATCAATTAGGTTTATGATTAATAATCTAGGAAATTCGGCAAACAGGCGTATGCGTAATTCTATCCGCGCTCAAGTCAGTCCACACTCGCGCTAAAATTTTATAATAATTGGTTCATTGATTGGTCACGGAGATGAATTGAAACGGAATTGAGTTAAACTTTATAGAGTCTTTGGCTTTTGTTGAAATTAGGTCACAAGAAAACTTTATTTCACGCGAATTTTTGGCTTCGAATTATATTAGGTTTCGAGACTTGCGCATTTTTAAAAGCATTGCTGCTTATACTGATGGGGAAAACAACCTGGTCCTAATTCCTAGGATTTCCTTAATTGTAGTATTCTGAAACAGGGTGGTAAGGGGTAGTTTTAATTTCCTTCCAACACTGAATCCAGTTTGTGTAATTGGACTTGAGTTGTTGAATAGGCTAAATTAAAAGCAAGTTAAATGACCCTCTTATGAACGTACATAGATTCATGAAAGCCGTTTAAAATGCGACATTCATATTCAAGATAAAAGTAAAATAAACTTTCCTTGGGATAAATTAGTTTTCAAAATGCCTAAGTCAAGATTTACATTGAAGGATACGCAGCTTGAAAATTAATTAATCAAATCAAGCTGGAACAAGTATACTCTTCCGTGCGATCTCAGTTTCCAACAATTGACCAATGTTGCATTACATTTTCAAACAAAATGATGAATTTTCAACTAAAATTATGAATCTTCAAGTGGGATAGTGGAATTTTCAACCTTGAAGATAAATTTTCAAATAAAATGATGAATATTTATCTGGAATCCTTGAATTTTCAAGCAAAAAGATCAATTTTCCAACAAGAAAATTAATTTTCTACAAAACGACGATTTTTCAACAAAATACATGAATTTTCAACGATGTAGTTGAATCTTCAACTAAAAAAGACACATTTTCAACCAAATAGTTGGATTTTAAACTAATGAAGATAAATTTTCAACCAAAAGTGGAATAGTTAAATTTTCAGGTAAAAAATAATAATGTCTAACAAAAAAGGCGAATTTTCAACAAAATACATGAATTTTCAAGTAAAAAAGATAATTTTTCAACCAAAAACTGAATAGTTAAATTTTTAATTAATAAAATTAATTTTCAACCAAAGAGATGAAATTATAACTAAAATTATGGAATATTCAACTGGAATAGTTACATATTCAGTTTGAAAAAATTAATTTTCAACAACAACAAAAAATGAACTTTCAATAAAATGGTTAAAGTTTCAACTGTAATAATTAAATTTTCAGTAAGAAAATTAATTTTCAGCCAAGGAAAAAACAAATTTTCAACTAAATAGCTCAGTTTTCAACTAAAGAGATGAATTTTCAATCAAAATGATGAACCTTCAACCAAAACAATTAATTTTTAACAAAAGAGTTTAACTTTTAACCAAGTAATAAAATTTCCATTTCATAAAAGATGAATTCTGAACGAAAAATGTAATAGTTCATATTTCAATCAAAGAAGATTTTGATTTTTAATCAAAAAAAGTTAAATTCAAACAATAAAGACGATTTTTAACATAGAAAGTTGAACTTTTGCTATGAAAGATTTCACTGTCAAGAGACAGAAAATATTTCAAACAAACGGGTAAATTTTCAACAAAATACATGCAGTTTTAACGAGATACTTGAATTTTCAACTGAAAACGATCAGCTTTAACCAAAAATAATATAGTTAAATTTTCAGTTAAAAAAATTAATTTAAAACCAAAAGAACAAGACTTTTGAACAAAATAGTTAAATACAGTAATACAGGGTGTCCGAGTAGTCAAGGTACATTTTTATATTTTTGAATTCCTCTTAAAAAATAAAGTCAAAAATAATAATAAAAGTTTGTTATAAAGTTAATAATTATTGAGTAATTAACTATTAAAGATTAACCAATCAGAAGCACGTGTTAGATGGACGAAACTGCGCGTGTCATTGACGAGTGTATGTGGTCAAAAAAGTTGAGGCCGTGTAATTTCAAATTTGCAGGAGGTTGTGAATGTCAATGGTGCAGCTTCACACGGCAACTGCAGGCAACTGAACGACGAGAGATATTAAATCTTAGAAAATATATTTTCCTTTGGAATACACGTTATTTATTATTATTATACCATTAAGCCATTTCCCTTTCGGGGTAGGCGTGACTTGCTCGGTTGGAGAATAGTAGTGTGTATATGGGTATATAGGTATAAGGTAGGTAGGAAAATAGGTATGAGGTGGATAGGTATATAAGTGTTAGGTATATATATTTTAGATTGATCTGGAATTCTCGTGTTATTTATTTAAATGACACGTTTACTCCGCAACACTGCTCCGACCCAGGTTGCTGATCAATCTCTCTAGCGATCACCCCAAGTGAAGAGCCTCACAAAATTGTTATGTATGGTTCTCCACTTGGGCCCATTAGTATCCAAGATCTTTGTTTCAGGCGTCATTCATTCTACTGTCACTCTGTTTACAAACTATTTGTCGCCACACTTTTCTGTCCTGGCATACTACTCTAGCTTCCTTCACGTCCATGCATTTTTTCATGCAAGCTCTTGTGTTCCTATGGCTTCTTATGTCTCTACGGATTAATGTCTCATTTACAGATTCTAACCATTCTTTTGGCGGTCTACCTCTGGGCATTATGCCATTTACTTTACCTTTATACACTTGTTTGGTCAGTCGTTCATCTTTCATTCTTTCAAGATGTCCGAACCATCTTAACTGATTTCTTTCCCATGTGTCAATTATTGTCTCTTTTGCACCACATTCTTTGAGGATTGTCTCGTTTCGGACTTTGTCCATTAGTGTTTTCCCGCATATTATGCGCAGAGGTTTCATGCCGATCGCGTTAATTTTACTCCTGTCCTTTTCTTGACAGGTCCATGTCTCGCTACCGTATAGTACAGTCGGTACGAATATAGAATTGTGTATGGCCATTTTAGCTTTTTTTGATATGTTTTTATTTGTTAGGATGGACCCTGCTCTACCGATAACCTGTTTACCCTTATTTATGCGCCTATCTAACTCCCCATCTATTTTTCCGTCGCTAGTGAATAGACTACCTAGATATACGTACTTGTCAACTTGTTCTAATCTCTCATCATTTAGGACAATGTTGCACATTGTTTTCTCACTCTTTCCCTCAAACACCATGATTTTTGTTTTATTTACGTTAATTTTGAGTCCCATGTCCTTCATGCTTGTATGAAGTTTATTCAACATTCTTTGCAAGTCCTCGACTGATTCTGCCATAACAATCTTGTCATCTGCGAAAGCTAACCCACGTACCTTAACTGTTTGGAGATCTACACCTTCTTCGTCGAAGAGTGCAGTTCTTAGACACTTATCCATGAATATGATAAATAGCCACGAGGACATAACGCATCCTTGTTTCACGCCTTGCGTAATATCGAACCAGTCACTCAGTTTCCCGTTTACCCTTACGCTCGCTTTACTGCCTGTATATATTGTTTTTATTGCTTGCAGGAGCCCTCCATTTACTCCGTATTCTTTAAGAACTTCCCAAAGTTTACTTCTATTTACCGTGTCAAATGCTTTTTCTAGGTCAATAAATGCACAGAAAACTTTCTTTCCTACTCTCAAGCTTTTTTCTGTGATCTGTCTTAGGCTAAATATCTGATCTGTACATGATCTTCCTGGCATAAATCCACTTTGGACTTCCCATATTTTTTCTTCTGTGATTTCCATTACCCTACGAATAAGTATTTTTGAGTATATTTTACTTACGGTACTTAGTAGGCTGATACCTCTGTAATTACTGCAGTTGTTTTTATCTCCCTTTCTTTTGTATATTGGTACGATAATCGCTTTTATCCAATCGTCTGGGACTTTCCCCGTCTCGATACATAAATTTATTAATTCGCACAACCTGTGAGGTATGTACTCGCCACCGTATTTGAGCATTTCAGCACTAATACTGTCTATGCCAGCAGCCTTACCGTTTTTTAAGTTCTTAATTATGTCTCGGACCTCAGTGACACAGACTTTTTCAATTGGGTTTTCTAATGCATTATGTTCTATGTCGCAGTTTTGTTGTCCTATATCTTCACCTCCTAATAGTTCTTTAAAAGAGTCTTTTAAAGCGTCTACTATCCCGTCTATATCATATAGCATTTCACCTTTGCTGTTTCTCATGCTAACAAACTCTGTACTTTTACTTTCCTTCAACTGTTTATATAGTAGTTTCATTATTCCTCCAAAGCCGTTTCGTATTTTGTTCTCTTCTTCTGTTCTGATTTTTTCTTTACTCTCCTTGACTAGTCGTTTCATTTTCCTCTTTTTGTCTTTGTAATCATTTTTGAGTCTATTTCTCTCCTCATCGCTAAGACCTGTCATGTTTAATGTTTTCTTGTGCGCTTTTTTCTTTTCTCGCTGGGCTGCTTGAATTTCATCATTCCACCATGCATCACCAGACTTTCTTCCTACCACTGCCGTACCACACACTTCAATTGCAGTTTTAACAATGCTATCCCGTAATAAAGCCCACGCGCCCTCTATATCTTTAATGCTCGTAAGCGCTTCCCAAGTTGCCCTATCTATGCGTTCGCTTAACTTATTTTGAAACTCTATTCGCACTTCCGGTTTCTGTAAATTTTCAATCTTTATTCGAGTTTGTTTCGTTTTTTCTGTTCTCTTTCTTTTCCATCCCCGGCCTAAGTTTATTTTAGAGATTAAAAGATAATGATCAGTATTGCATTCGGATCCCCTCATGACTCTTGTATCTACAACTAGTTCTCTTAGTCTTTCATCCGCAATAACGAAGTCAATTACACTGCGGTTATTTCCTTTACACCAAGTGTACGTGTGGATCATTTTATGTCGAAACCAAGTATTGGTAATAAATAGGCCCTTTTCTAGGCATAAGCTAACTAATTTTTCCCCGTTATAATTTTTTCTTGGATCCCCAAATTTACCTAGTACCCTTTCTGTATCTGTATCCTGACGTTGAACGCCGACCCATCCGTTCATATCTCCTAGCAGAATTATTCTTTCACCTGGATCGCAAGTACTTATTGTGTCATTTAAAGTGTCCCAGAAAGCGTCTTTGACTTCTCGCGGCTCACTGTCAACTGGGGCGTAGCACGCTATGATAAATAACCTTCTGATTCCTACCTTCATTCTAGCCCACAACAATCTGGGAGATACAAAATCATGATCTTTGAGATGCTGTCTTGCTTTTTTATTCATAATTAAACCGATCCCTTGACTACGATTTGATTCACTACCTACTCCTGACCATATTTCAAAACCGCCTTTCAACACCCCATTTTCTATGTTTCTACTTTCGCAACCCTTTTTCTTCGTCTCAGGTACACATAAGATATCTAGTTTCCTTGCATGCATAGTTTCTCGTAGTTCTCTTATTTTAAGGTCATTCACTCCTCTAGCATTCCAGACACCCAGTCTCCATTCATCGCCTGAAATTCGACCTTTACGTTTACCGTGTGTATGCATTTTGTCGATCCAAGTTTCAGTCCATTCCGAGGCTACTTTATTTTTCGTATTATTCATGTTTAGATTGTACACCCAACTAACACCTTTATGCGCGAAATTTGTTTTGCGAGCCGAATTCATGTCCAAGTTAAGTGATTATTTGTCGTACGGTGGATAGTCTATCTGTAACGTCAGTCCCACCAATACTTCTGTTACTGTGTGTGTGTGTGGGGGGGGGGGGGGGTGAGGACGGAGAAAGGAAACCGAGAGTCTCAATTGGTTGGTGATTTATTCTGAGAAGGTTACCAGCCTTCAGCAGCGTTGTATAGATATATATATGTATATAGATCTAGATGAAATTTGCTCCTGGTTGAAGTATTAAAATAG
>CAKNYM010049441.1:1760-34607 GCA_932195095.1 Andricus curvator
TTTGTTGTTGAAAATTGCAGTTATTTTTTAAATTCGTTCTTTTTTTTTGTTTTAAAATTTAACTATTCAACTTTTGGTTGAAAATTTATCTTTTTTAGATAAAAATTCATTTCTTTAGTTGAAAATTAAACTTTTTTTTAAATTTGTTTTTTTTTGTTCAAAGATAATTATTTTAACTGAAAATTTAACTGTTCCATTATTGGAATATTCTATTGTTTTGGCGGAAAATTTGTTTTTTAAATTGAAAATGTATCTATTCTATTTTAAGTTGAAAATTTACCCTTTTCAGTTGAGAATTTATATATTTTATTGAAAATTCATCTTATTTCTAGTAGAAAATTCATTTTTTTATTTGAAAATAGCAGTTTTTTTAAATTCGTTCTTTTTTTGCTTTAAAATTTAACTATTCAATTCATGGTTGAAAATTTATCTTTTTAGTTGAAAATTCATTTCTTAAGTTCAAAGTTGAACTATTCAGTTGAAAATTCGTTTTTTTGTTGTTAAATAATAATTTTTTAACTTGAAATTCGTCTTATTTCTAGTAGAAAATTAATTTTTGTTTAAAATTGTAGTTATTTTTAAAATTCGTTCTTTTTTTGTTTTAAAATTTAACTATTCAATTTTTGGTTGAAAATCGATATTTTTTAGATAAAAATTCATTTCTTTAGCTGAAAATTATCAATTTTTTTCACCTAAAATTGTAGTTGTTCCATTTTTGGTTAAAAATGTACGCTTTTTGTTTGAAAATTCGTTCTTGTTTGGTTGATAATTAATTTTTTTAACTAAAAATGTAACTATACCATTTTTGGTTCGAAATTTATTTTTTTAGTTGAAAATGCGATTATTTACTTGAAAATTAAACTATATTGTTGAAAATAAATTTTTATATTTTAAAATTAACCTATTTTGTTGAAAATTCTATTTTTCTTGGTTGAAAAATTATTTTTCAAACTAAAAATGTACTTCTTCTATTTTTGTTGGAAAATTCACCTTTTTTAATTCAAAATTCGTATATTTTGTTGAAGATTCGTCTTATTTCTTGTAGAATTTCTTTTTACTATTTTGTTCAAAATTCGTTTTTTTTTTGTAGAAAATAAATTTTTTCAACCTAAAGTTGTAGTTCTTTTATTTTTAGTTAAAAATGTATCTTTTTTTCGAAAATTCAAGTATTTTGTTGAAAATTAGTTTTTCCATCGGAATATTAATTATTTATTGCTAATTATTTATTGCTCTTTATTGGAAAAATCTATGAAAACGCGCACTTGAAGCGTTCTTACAGTATAGACAATATTTATCTTTTCAAACGAAACTGTAAACTTTTATTATTAAATTGAATAAAAAAAAGGAATTGTTTATTTATAGAATTTTAATTTTCGCGGAACTTTGACTGGAACAGCTAGCGCTACGCGACTGTTGGTAAGCTCCCCAATTTCTTTCCGACACGTCCGAGAATCCAAATTATAAACTGTTTACAAATTTATGTTTTTACAAAAAGCACGTGTAATTTGTCAAATCTCGACCAAAACAAAGCCGAGAAGATTAAATCACTCCTGCCTAAATCTAGGCAATCTCCTGATAATCAGTGATGTGTTATTTGTGATCGTCAGTCATGTTTCATCGAAAGTTTTTGAGTAAAACTGTTTCTAACCTCTCTTTTGCCGTCCGGTCTCCCTCGTGTTTAAATCGCACTTTTTCCGAAAAATCGACAGGGAATGATAAAATTCCGGAAGATTCGAGGGAAACAGTAGTGTCAAAACTCCTCGAAGATGCTGCCACATTCAGTGAAGCGAAAGACACCAATTGGGCAACAAATCCTTACCCGGAGACAGCACCGGTGAACCAGCAAAAAGAGCCGGAAAAAGAGAAGGTTCTCCCGTCTGATAATTCAGTTCTTTTATTCCCCGGACAAGGAGTTCTTAAGGTCGGAATGGTTCAGGATTATTTACGTTTTCCAAGAGCGAAAGAATTATTCTCGATCGCAAGTGAAATTCTTGGGTATGATTTGTTGAAATTGTGCTTGCAAGGACCTCAGAAGCAGTTGGATAAAACAGAATTTAATCAACCGGCAACTGTTGTTGCTTCTTTAGCGGCTTTGGAAAAATTAATTGAGGAAAGGCCTAGAGTTTTGGAGACTTGTAGAGCCGTCGGAGGATACAGTCTTGGAGAATTGACTGCCTTGATTTTCTCTGGAGCAATTGATTTCGAGTCGGGTATTAAGCTGGTGAACGTTAGAGGGAAAGCTATGGAGGAAGCTTCTGAAAAATCGAAACAAGGAATGCTGTTTGTTTATACGAGGCCAGAGGCTAAGATTCATCAAATTTGCAAGGATGCCGAAGCCTGGGCAAGAGATTTAGGAGTCGACGAGCCAGTTTGTAGGTGAGAAGTCAAAATACTTGAGTTACTTTTTTGAGCGATGACACTATTTTGCTATTATTTAAAAAAAAATTACACTAAAGAGACTGTTTTCTCATAATTTCTGCTAATGCCACTATTTCTTTACTCCTCCTTAAAAATTTTTGTTAACTTCTAAACTCCGCTTAACAGGTTGAATTTTTGAGCGAAAAAAAAGCTTTCAACAAACCAATTAAATTTAAAAATAAGAAAAATGACTAATAAAATTGTTAAATTTTTCAACCAAATAATGCAATTTTTAACAAAAAAAAAGATGAATTCTCAACCAAAAATATAATAGTAGACTTTTCAACCAAAAAGAATGAACTTTCAACCAAAAATAGTTGGATTCTCAAACAATGATATGAATTTTAAACCAATATGATAAATCTTTAACTGGAATACTTAAATTTTCAGTTAAAAAAATGAATTTTCAACTAAAAAAAAAAATATATTCAACGCTGGAAATTATTTGTTTAAAAGTATTTTTATAGATACCAAAAAAAGAATAATTTTATACCAAACTTTTGTATTTGCAACCAAATAGTTGAACTTTCAATAAAAAGAGACAAATTTTCAAAAAATAATTGAATTTTGAACCTACAAAGATGAATTTTTAAATAAATGGTTGTTTTTTCAAATAAAACAGATTAAACATCGACCAAAAAGCAGTTTAATTTTTAACAAAATAGTTGAATCTTGAGGCCAAAAACACGACTTTTTTAGAAAACAGTTCAATTTTCAGACGAAAAGGACGAGTATTTTCAAGAAAAAACGAATTTTCGACCAAAAAAAAGATGACTCCTTAACAAATTAATTAAAAAAATATAAATATTCAACCAAAAATAGAATACTTAAATTTTCAGTTAAAAAAAATGAATTTTCAACTAAAAAAAAAACAACAGAATATTCAACGCTGGAAATTATTTGTTTAAAAGTATTTTTATAGATACCAAAAAAAGAATAATAATTTTAGACCAAACTTTTGTATTTGCAACCAAATAGTTGAACTTTCAAGCAAAAGAAACCAATTTTCAAAAAATAGTTGAATTTTCAACCTACCAAGATGAATTTTTAAATAAATGTTTGAATTTTGAAGTACAAAAGATCATCGACCAAAAAGCAGTTGAATTTTTAAAAAAATAGTTCAATTTTGAAGCCAAAAACACGACTTTTTTTAGAAAACAGTTCAATTTTCAATCGAAAATGACGAGTATTTTCAATAAAAAACGAATTTTCGACCAAAAACAGATGACTCCTTAAGAAAATAATTAATATAAAAAATATAAATATTCAACCAAAAATAGAATACTTAATTTTTCAGTTAAAAAAATGAATTTTCAACTAAAAAAACAGAATATTCAACGCTGGAAATTATTTGTTTAAAAGTATTTTTATAGATACCAAAAAAAGAATAATAATTGTAGACGAAACTTTTGTATTTGCAACCAAATACTTGAACTTTCAAGCAAAAGAAACCAATTTTCAAAACATAGTTGAATTGTCAACCTACCAAGATGAATTTTTAAATAAATGGTTGAATTTTCAAATACAAAAGATTAAACATCGACCAAAAAGCAGTTGAATGTTTAACATAATAGTTGAATCTTGAAGCCAAAAACACGACTTTTTTTAGAAAACAGTTCAATTTTCAATCGAAAAGGACGAGTATTTTCAACAAAACAAACGAATTTTCGAAAAACAGTTAATTTTTCGACCAAAAAAAGATGACACCTTAACAAAATAGTTGAATTTTCAAATAAAAAATATAAATATTCAACCAAAAATAGAATAGTTAAATTTTCAGTTAAAAAAATTAATTTAAAAAAAAAGGAATTTTCAACAAAGTTGTTAAATTTGAAAATGAAATGAATTTTAAACATAAAAATAAATTTTTTAACAAAGGGGTTTAACATTCAACCAAGTAGTTTAATTTTCTATAAAGAAAGGTGAATTCTTAACGATAAATGTTACAGTTGATATTTCAAAACAAAAATTTTTAATTATAAATAGTTACATTTAATCAAAAAGATGAATTCTCGACAAAAAATGTAATAATTGATATTTCAACAACACAATTTTAATTTTTAAGAAAAAGCAATTTTAAGAAAAAACAGATGAATTTTCAGTCAAGAGAGAAAAAAATGTCAACCAAATTGTTGAATTTTTAAGCCAAAAAGGCTAAGGGTTGAGAAAATTCCATTAAAAATTAAAATGTTTGGTTGAAAATTCATGTATTTTGTTAAAAATGATTCTTTTTTGGTATAAAACTAACCTTTTTGGTTAAAAATTCATTTTTTTTGGTTGAAAATTGAACTATTTTGTTTAAAATTTATTTTATTTGGTTAAAAACTTTTTTCTCAAACTTAAAATTAAACTATTCTATTCTTTGTTGAAAATTTATCTTTTTTAGTCAAAGATTCATCTATTTTGTTGAAAATGTATCTTTTTTTGGTAGAAAATTAACCTTTTTGGTTGAGAATTCAACTATTAGTTTGAAATTTCATGTATTTTGTTAAAAATGATTCTTTTTTGGTAGAAAATTAATATTTTTGCTGAAATTTCATTTCTGTGGTTGAAAATTAGTTTCACCAACTTAAAATTAAACTCTCCTTTTTTTTGTTGAAAATATATATTTTTTAGTTGAAAATTCATCTATTTTTCTGAAAATTTGTCTTTTTTGGTAAAAAATTCATCTTCTGGGTTGAAAATTGAACTTATTGGTTAAAAATTATTTTTTGATTGAAGAAGCATCATTTTAGTTAAAAGTTCATTTCTTTGGTTATAAATTTAACCAATTTTGTTGAAAAATCTTTTTTTTTTTGTTGAAAATTAATTTTCTTTTACTAGAATTGTAGCTTTTCCATTTTTGCTAGAAAATTGATCTTTCTCAGTTGAAAATATTCTTATTTTATTGAAAACTCGTCTTTTTTTGTCGAAAATTTAATTATTTTGGTAGAAACTGCATATTTTTGGGTTGTAACTGCAATTTTGTTTTTCAAAAATTCGTCTCTTGCATGGCTTGAAAACTCAACATCTTGGATGAGATTTTTTTCTTTATTGATTGCAAAATCTTTCTTGCTGGAAAATTCGTATTTTTGGTTTAATTTAACAGTTTTTTATTGAAAATTAAAATATTTTTTGATGAAAATATCAACTATCACACTTTTTGTTGAGAGTTCATTTTTGGTATCAAAGATTCATCAGTTTGGTTAAAAATTTAACTATTTTGTTGGAAATTCCCTTTTTCTTGGTTGAAAATGAATTATTTTAACTGAAAATTTAATAATAAAATTTTTCATGAATAAATCTTACATTTTGTCAATTCTATTATACACACAAATGTGGCATTCTGTGTCACTGCCCTTCAACTGAACCTCAATTATTAATAATGTATGTGAATTTGGCAATATTCCTTTCTTCGAGTTTTTCAAATTACCCAAACGGTATTGTGACGAATGAAAAATCCCGAAAAATAAAATTCCCGACACTGTAAAATTCCCGAATTTAAACAATTAAAAATTTTTTTTTTGTTCAATATTATCTATTTATTAAAAATAAAATAATGAAATATTTTTATCAAAGAAAATTTTTTTTAACGTTTTAAGTTTGAAAAAATTATTGTTTGAATTTGAAATAACAATATGCAACTGAAAAAGATATGCGTCTGGATGAAAATTTGTTCAAATACAGTTATTTTAAATTCAAACAATAATTTTAGAAACTTTAAACATTAAAAATATATTGTTTTTATAAAATAATTTGATTATTTTATTTTTAAATTTCAATTGTATAAATTCGGGAATTTTATTATTCGGTTTCGAGATTTTCGTGACACACCTATTTTTTAGAGGAGGATAGGAATGAAAATAAAGCCAAACTTTCGGTTACGTGACCAAATTCTTTTTCTGTTCCTCTAGGATCGCCATTTACTTATACACCCAGGCAAAAATATTAGCCGGAAACGATGAAGCACTACGTTACGTCCAGGAAAACAGCTCCAAACTAGGTCTGCGAAAAGTGACGAGGCTTCCAGTTTCAGGAGCATTTCACACTTGCCTGATGGAACCAGCAATCGAACCCTTTAAAAATGCTTTGAACGGCACAATAATCGAGGAACCGAGAGTAAGCGTGCTTTCAAATTATTCCGTGAAACGATACCGTAACCAAAAAGATATAAGAAAAGGCTTGCTAAAACAATTAGTGACCTCAGTGAAATGGGAACAAACTCTTCAAAAGTTATACGCCAGACCTGATGGAACTCCATTCCCAAGAACATTTGATCTCGGATCAGGTGGACAATTAAAGACTATTTTAAAGAACGTTAATACTAAAGCCTGGGATTGGTGTTACTCCATTTAATTATAGTGAGTTAACATTTTTTAAGCTTTTCAGTTTGTGTAGAACTTGAAAAAAACTAGATACTAGTTTTTAGTCATCAAAATACGACACAACAGAATTTGTAAATATCGAATACAGTCTTCGAAGAACTTGTACAATTGAGAAATATATTTGTAGAAAAGTATTTGAAATTTAGAAATGATAAAGGAGAGTTGAGACGGACGTCCGATTCAAAATTCCACGACTTTTCATGGTTTTTCAGGTCAACTTTTGAAATAATTTTAGGTCCACTTTATAAAAAAATCAATTCAATTTCAACACATTCTACTAATCGCAGAGTGATTTACCAACAATTTATTGTACAACTATTAATCATTAAAAATGTAAATTAAAAAAAAATTGAATTCTAAACAATTCTCATCAACATTTATATAAAATATTATTAAAAAGTCTGTAATTATGATCATATTACTTCCTTAGTAAAAAATTTAATGCATATCAATTTGCAAATTTAAAATTCACCTAAAGTATTAAAATAATTATTTTAAGACTTTGAAATAGGTGAAACTAAAAAAATTCCAATCACTTTTTCAAAATTCTATGACTTTCACTTTTCCAGATCGTGCAGTAAGCCTGGGAATCTTTGTGGATTCTGTTGAAACCTTTTTGGAATCTTTTGAAATTGTTTAAAATCTTTTAAAATCGTTATGAATCCTTTCCAATCTTTTTGAAATCTTCAACTACTTTAAAAAATGTAGACAATTCATTGTGCAATTATTAACTAATGTGAGCGTAAAGGTTTTTTCAACAATTATTTAGTTCTAAATAATTCTCATTAATATTAATATAAAATATTATTAAAAAGACTAATCTTCAAGAACTTAAAAAATTTTCAGGGGATTTCAAAATATTTCAAAGTATTTGAAATCTTTTCTGTATTTTAAAAGATTCTGAAGAATTTTCAATAGATTTTAATGATTTTAAGGGTTTTCAAAGAATTTCAGGGTATTTTTTAAAAACCCAGGAAATTTTTAAGTGCTTTTAAAGGCTCAAGGGATTTCAAACGATTTTAAATATTTTAGGGGTTTTATAAAGTGATCAAACATTTTTCAATACATTTATAAGGATTTGAATCATTTTAAAGGATTTAAACAATTTTTATGCATGTTTAAAGGGTGTACTAGAATTTCGAAAGATGTAGAACGATTTAATAGGATCAATAAGGTTTTAGGATATTTAAAAAGATTCCAAATAATTTTAGAAGTTTTTAAAGGATTTCACGGGATTTTATAATATTTTAGTGGATTTCAAAGAATTTATTCACAAAATTGAGGTATTTCGTAGGATTTCACAGATTTTTAAATATTTCAAGGTATTTCCAACGAGTTAAAATTTTTTTGAGGATATTTGAAGGGATTTCAAAGAATTTGAAAGATTTTAGGGTATTTTTAAAATTCCAAGTAATTTTAAAGAGCTTTAAAAAATTTCAAGGGATTTCAACCGATTTTACTTTAAAAAAATTTTTTTATTTTATTATATTTCAATAATTTGAAAAATTATAAGTAATTTTTAAAAACTTAAAAAAAATTTCAAGGGATTTAAAAGGAGTTGAAATATTTTCGGGGATTTTAATATATTCCAAGGCATTTTAAAAAGATTTAAAAAGGTTCAAGAAATTTCAAACGATTAAAAAGGATTTGAAAAATTGTAGGGAATTTTTAATTGATTTCAGTGATTTGAAAGTGTTTGACACATTTTATGGCATTATCAAAAATTCCAAGGCATTTCAAGAGGACCAATTTCAAAGGATTTTAGTTAATTTAAGAAATAAAAAAAAAGTTCGTGCGGTAAAAAGAATTTCGGAAGATATGGAACAATTTTACAGGGCCTATAAGGTTTCAGAATATAATATTTTTAAAGATTCCAAGGGATTTTCAAATATTTCAAGGTATTTCCAATGTTTTTAAAGAAATTTGAGGATATTTGAAGAAATTTCAAAGAATTTCAATGATTTTAGGTTTTTTTTTTTAAAAAAGATTTGAAATATCTTAAAGGAATTTATAATAGGTTTCAATCATTTGAAGTGTTTTCAAAGGATTTTAAAGCTTTCAGGGTATTTTTAAAAACTCCAACCAATTTTCAAGAGTTTTAAAAAATTTCAAGGGATTTCAAAAGATTTTAAATATTTCAGGGTACTTAAAAAAAAACATTCCAAGGAATTTTAAATTGATTGCAGTAATTTGAAGGGATTTCAAAGGGTTTGACATATTTTCGGGAATTTAAAAAGATTCTATGGCAATTTCAAGAGATTAAACAAATTTCAAGGGATTTTAATAAGTTTAGGGGATTTAAAAAATGTTCGTGCGGTTGTAAAGAATTTCATGGAATTTCGGAAGATAGGGAACATTTTGCAGGACCTATAAGGTATCAGAATATAATATTTTTAAAGTTTGCAAAGGATTTTATCAGATTTCCGAGTGTTTCAATGATTTTAAGGGATTTTAAAAGTTGTAAGGTATTTTAGTAAATTTTCCAGGATTTTAAGAAATTTCAGATTTCATGTTATTTCACGGGATTTCATAATATTTTATAGGGGTTCAAAGAATTTGTTCACAAGAATTGAGGGAATTCGTAGGATTTCAAAGATTTCAAGGCATTTCTAACGATTTTAAAGATTTCAAGATATTTGAAGGGGTTGCAATTAATTTGAATGATTGTAGGGTATTTCTAAAATTCCAAGGAACGTCCTAGAGTTTTAAAAAATTTCAAAAGATCTTCTAATATTTCAGGGTATTTTTTAAAATTTCAAGGGATTTCAAAAGATTTTAAATATTGTAGGGTATTTATAATAGATTTCAAAGAATGATTCCAAAGAATTTGAAAGATTTTAAGATGTTTTAAAAATATTGCAAGGAATTTGTAATTGATTTAAATCATTTGAAAGGATTTCAACGAATTTTCAAGATTTTAGAGTATTTTTTAAAATTACTTGGAATTTTTAAGACACTTAACAAATTTCAAAAGATTTTGCAGGATTTGAAATATCTTAAGATATTTTAATATTTCGATAATTGGAAGTGATTCTAAATGATTTTAAAGATTTTAGGGTATTTTTAAAAATTCAAAGTAATTTTCAAGAGCTTTCAAAAATTTCAAAGGATTTCGAAAGGTTTTACAGGATTTGAAATATTTTAATATATGTTTAAAAAATATTCCAAGGAATTTTCAATTGATTTCAGTAATTTAAAGGGATTTCAAAGGGTTTGACGTATTTTAGGATATTTAAAAAAATTCTAAGGCATTTTCGAGAGGTTAAACAAATTTCAAGGGATTTCCAAGGATTTTAATAAATTTAAAGAATGTTCGTGCGGTTGTAAAGAATTTCCTAGAATTTTGGAAGGTATGGAACAATTTTGCAGGACCTATAAGTTATCAGAATATAATACTTTAAAATATTCCAATGGGTTTCATCAGATTTCCGATTGTTTCAACGATTTTAAGGGATTTTAATCAATTTTCCAGGATTTTAAGAAATTTCACGGGATTTTATAATATTTTATAGGATTTCAAAGAGTTTTTTCACAAGAGTTGAGGGATTTCGAAAATTTTCAAATATTTCAAGGTATTTCTAACGATTTTAAAGAATTTTAAAGATTTGAGCATATTTGAAGGTATTTCAATGAATCTGAATGATTGTAGAGTATTGTTAAAATTCCAAGAAATTTTCAAGAGTTTTAAAAAATTTCAAAAGATTTGAAATATCGTAGTGTATTTATAATATATTTCAATAATTTCAAGTGCTTCCAAAGGATTTGAAAGATTTTACGATGTTTTAAAAAGATTGCAAAGAATATGCAATTGGAATTTTTTAGATATTTTAAAAATTTTAAAAGATTTTACAGGATTTGAAGTATCTTAAGGTATTTTAATAGATTTCAAGAATCTGAAGTGATTCCAAATGATTTTAAAGATTTTAGGCTATTTTTAAAAACTTTAAGTAATTTTCAATTGATTTCAATAATTAGAAAAGATTACAAAGGATTTGAAATATTTTAGGATATTTTTAAAGATTCCAAGGAATTTTCAATTGATTTCAGTAATTTAATGGGATTTCAAAGGATTTAAAATATTCTTGGGGATTTAAAAATATTCAGAGTCATTTTTAAGAGTTTTAAATATTTTCAAGGAATTTCAAAGGATTTCAGAGGATTCGAACCATTTTAGGGATTTTTAAATTGATTTCAATAATTTGAAGGAATTATACAGGGTTTGACTTATTTTAGGGCATTTTCAAGAGATTAAACAAATTTCAAGGGATTTCTAAGATTTTAATGAATTTAAGAGATTTCAAAAAATGTGTGTGCGATTGTAAAAAATTTCCTAGAGTTTCGGAAAAATTTGGAAGAATTTTACAGGACCTATATAGTTTCAAAATTTAGTATTTTTAAGATTCCAAGGGATTTTATAAGATTCCTGAGGCTTTCAATAATTTTAAGTGATTTTAAAAGCTCTCAAGGTATTTTAATAACTTTTCCAGGATTTCAGGAAATATCATCAGATTTCATGTAGTTTCACGGGATTTTATAATATTTTAATGGATTTTAAAGTGTATTCACAAAAAGTGAGCGGTTTCGTAGGGTTTCAAAGATTTGAAGAGATTTTCAAATAGTTTTTGCAATTCATTTGGAATTCAACCTGAATTCTATTATAATTCTTATTAATTTATCCTGAATTATTTAAAATTTTTGGAATTTCTTGAATTATTCTAAATAAACTACTCAATTTAATGGATTGTTTAGTTGTTTCCAATACACTTGAATTTTTTAGTTGTTTCCAATCCACTTGAATTTTTATAGATTTCATCGAATTCTTGCAATTTCCCTTAAATTCCTCTGAATTCACTACAATTTTATTAAAATTAATGAAATTTTTTCCAATTAATTTTAATTCTTTTGAAATAACTTGAATTGTTTTGAAGTCTGATGAATTTATCCTGAATTCGTTCAAATTTACCTGGAATCCTTATAAATTTCATCGAATTCTTTTGAATTCTTTTAAAGTCAGGGAACGTTGAAAATTACGTTTTTCCGGCCACTCTGCCTGAAAATCACACAAATTATACAATTTCGAACCGGATAATATTGATAAATCATAACAAATTGACTTGGGTGTAGAATATTTTATTAAAAACTTGTAGGAGAGAGCGAAAAGAAGTATAAAACAAGTGTTCGCTAAGTATAATCTTACAATATAATAATAAGATTGGCAAGTGTATACAAAATTCAGCACATAGCATGATAGCAAAATAATTGTATTTTACAATACATTAAAATTATTGAAATGCAGACAGATAGTAAAAATCTTGTAGAAGATTGTATTGTGCAAATTATTTCAAAAATTCAAGTCGAACTTGAAAGTTATAATTAGAGAGCGGATTAGAGCCACTGTGAAGTTAGCTGGCGAGCGCCGCAATTCTCTTGTATTTTCAAAGTTTCTAGAATAATTAAACCTTAAAGGTTCGCAATATTTAAAATTATTCAGTTTTTAACAATTTTTTACAGAAATTACATTTTTTAGTAAAAAATCTATCCAATTACTTTGAAAGTCACATGATACTACATGATATTATACTTATTAATGATATATTTATCATCTTTAAAGTATCTATAATTTAAATTTAAAATTTTAGCTTTTAATGCGCATTTTTAAATCAGTTTAATCTTTGAGGCCTTAAAACTAAAGTTTCTTTTTTGCTTCAAAAGCAAATTCGAAAATATTTGGTTTGAAATTTCTTAATTGTTGGAGGTTTCGAATTTCACAATATTGTTGTTCCAAATACAAATAATAAAAATGTCAGGACAATTTCATTTTAAAATATTTAAAAATTGCAACATTTCATGTTAAAAGCCTTGATAGTCAGTTTTTAAGTTAATAATTTTAGATTTAAATACTCTAAATTGTTTGGTTTCAATGTTAAACGTAAACAACTTTCTGGTTTCTTAAATTGTTCGAGATCGTAGAGTATAAAATTGAAAGACTTGATATAGTTTACACACTTTTCAGTTTAAAGTATTATTAATTAACAATGTTGAATTGAATGCCTCCAGAATAAATTCAAAAAAATAAAAAATTAAGAGAATTTATCAAATTCAAGCCTTAAAAACGGGCAGATTTTAGAAAAAGGCATTGAATATTGAAGTTTTTTTATTTAAAAATTTTTCCAAAAAGTTCAACATTTCAAACACAGCTTTAAAAAAATTCTATTGAATGATTGAACAATTTTTTTAATGGTTTAATGGTTGAATTTCGAAAAGTATAATAGAAATTTTTAAGGGTTTGAGTACAAAAAAGTTTTAATATCACAATTCTTCGCGAGTAAATTTTTCTTTAGTTTTAAATGAAGTTCGGATTCGTTTGAGTTTTAAGTTTCTGAAGTATACATTTTTTTATTTGTAGTGCTTCTCGTTTAAAATTACTTTTCATTTCGAACACTTTTTTTTAGAAAAATTCAATTTCAAAGGTTTATATTTGAAAATTTTCCCATTTTGAACGGTGAAAAATAAAGGTGAATTTATTTTTTAATTTCAGAAAAATTTGTCGTAATCAATTTTTACGTTAAATCATAAAACATTCAATTTAGTTTTCAATTTCAAATTGTCAAATTTTAATCGACGTGAATTTAAATTTATTAAAATTCAAAAGTTTTGAATTTTAACGTATTCAATTTTGAATTTTTTAAATTAAAAGTAATACAATTTCCATTCCTTTGAATTTTAATGGTTTTTCTTTTCAAAATTCTAATTGGAAAATATTTCATTTTTAACTATTTGAAATTGTCCTATTGTCGAAATTTTAATCTGAAATCATTCAATTTCGAGATTCTTGAATTAAAAATAAAATTATCCAATTTCAGCTCCTTCATAATGAAATTGTCCAAATAAAAAATTTTAGTTTGAAAGTTTTTAATTTTGAAAGCTTTTTTTAAAAAAAATTTCATCTTAAAATTATCCAATTTTAAACGCTTTTTTTAGATGATACAACACCAATTCCTTTTTATTCCATTCGAAATATTGTCCTTTTTAAAAATTTTACATAATCTAAAATATTTTAGATTGGAACTTTTTAAATTCAAAATCATTTCATACATTTTTTTTTAAATTTCAAACTAACTTCACAGTGGCAATAATCCGCTCTCTGATTATAATAAAATTAGAATACTGAGTCTTCTGGCATTTCGCCCGTATGTCCTATGTACATATAATATTTCAGTAAAAACTAGAAAAGGTGCGTGAAGATTAATTTACCCAGCTAGTGAGATTCGAACTTAAACGTAATAAAAAATGCTAAAATTGGTTCAAAACATTTTAAAACGTAATTGTAGCGCGTGAACTCTAATTGTAATGAATTATCTGCAATTTATTTGTACGGTTTAATAGTAGTAGCGTTCTTTGTTCACATTTTCATAGACTAGAAGCATACTTAAGCCCACCAGCTTCTAAATTTGCAAATTGACGTTTTTAGCAATCGAATAAAATGCTTCTCCAAACACGTTTAATAGTTAGTAAAGTGAAGTTAAACTTCATAATTTCTTCCATAATCGAATGATTCTCGATCTACTTGAAAGTCAGTCAAATTTTGTACGGATTACGTACCACACTTTATTAATTAGTTGATTACCGGGATATATTCCCACACTGATTAAAAACTGCATCAGTTCTAGAGAAACTTTGTTTCTCAATATTAATATGGATTAGAATCCTTTAAGATCATAGAACTATTTTCTGAATTTCTAGAAGGGGCCATCCATAAATTACGTAACAGCTTCTTTTTTTTTTTGGGGGGGGGGGCGCCACAATACTGTTACGTATTATTTTTAATAAATCAACCTTATTAAGTTAAAGTTTAGTAATTTTACAATAAAAGATTGTAATAATGTTATAAAGACCTAAAAGAAATTTTTTCTTCATTCTGTAAAAAAATATCCACAAAAATAAAGTTTTTTTTCACAATTTTTGAAATTACTAATACCCGAAAAATCATTCAATATTTTTTAAGTTTATCGGGCGAAGCTAAGATATTTGAATAGATTCAATGGGATTTCAGAAGATTTCCGACGATTTTTGTAATTTTAAAGGAGTTTAAAGGCTTTCAAAACGGTATTTTTATTAATTTTCCAGAATCTCAAAGGATTTCATAGAACTTCAAAGTTTTCAATGAATATCATCAGATTTGACGAGATTTCAAGGGATTTTAGAATATTTTAATGAAATTTCAGGTAACGGGTTTTATAAAATATTTCAATAAAATTTCAAAAAAAGAATTGAGGGATTTCAAAGATTTGAAGGGAATTTCAAGATTTGAAGAGATTTAAAAATATTCCAAAGAACTTCAATAGATTTCAAGAACTTCAAAAGATTTCAAAAATTTTAGAGTATTTTAAAGGATTCCAAAGAATCTTCAAAAGTTTTAAAAAATTGCAAGGGATTTAAAAAAATTGGGAATGTTTTAGGGTATTTTAAAGGATATCAAGGAAGTTTCAAGAGATTAAAAAATTTCAAGGAATTTCGAGGAATATCATCAGTTTCATTTAATTTCACGGGATTTTATATTTTAAAGAAATTAATCATAAGAATTAAGGGATTTCAAAGGATTTATTCAGAAGAATCGAGGGATTTCAAAGATTTGAAGACATTTTCAAATATTCCGAGGAATTTCAATAGTTTTCAAGAATTTAAAGAGATTTCAAAAGATTTTAAATATTTTTGTATTTGAAGATTTTCAAATATCTCATAGTATTTCCAAAGATTAAAAAAAATTTGGAAGATTTTAAAGAATTTCAAAGACTCTAGGATATTGGAACAGTTTCCAAGGAATTTCAAAAAAATTTCAAATATTTATTCATTAGATGTAATATTTCAATGAAATTTCGAAAAATGTATTCAGAAGAATTGATGGATTTCAAAAATTTGAAGAGATTTTCAAATATTCCGAGGAATTTCAATACTTTTCAAGAATTTGAAGAGATTTCAAAAGATTTTAAATATTTTTGGATTTGAAGATTTTCAAATATCTCATAGTATTTCCAAAGATTGAAAAAAATTTGGAAGATTTTAAAGAATTTCAAAGACTCTAGGATATTGGAACAGTTTCCAAGGAATTTCCAAAAAATTTCAAAAATTTATTCATTAGATGTAATATTTCAATGAAATTTCGAAAAATGTATTCAGAAGAATTGAGGGATTTCAAAAATTTGAAGAGATTTTCAAATATTCCGAGGAATTTCAATAGTTTTCAAGAATTTGAAGAGATTTCAAAAGATTTTAAATATTTCTGGATTTGAAGATTTTCAAATATCTCATAGTATTTCCAAAGATTAAAAAAAATTTGGAAGATTTTAAAGAATTTCAAAGACTTTAGGATATTGGAACAGTTTCCAAGGAATTTCAAAATGTTTTAAAATATTTATTCATCATATATAATATTTCAATGAAATTTCGAAAAATTTATTCATAAGAATTGAGGGATTTCAAAGATTTGAAGAGATTTTCAAATATTTCAAGGAACTTTAATAGATTTCAAAGAATTTAAGAGATTTTAGGGTATTTTCTGAGATTCGAAGGAACTTTCAGACGCGTTGAAAAATGTAATGGGATTCAAGAATATTTCAAAAGATTGGGAATATTTTAAAGTATTTTATAGGATTTAAATAAAGTTTCAAGAGATTAAAAAATGTCAAGGAATATCATTAAATTGTATAGAATTTCGGAGGAATTTTCAATATTTTAATGAAATTCAAAAGAATTTATCCACAATAATTGAGGGATTTGGAAGATTTTAAAAGATTCCAAGGAATTTTCAAGAGCTTTAAAAAATTGAAAGCGATTTCAAAGGATTGGAAATATTTTAGGGTATTTTGAAGGATTCCAAAGAAGTTTCGAGTAAAAAAATGTCAAGGAATATCATCAGATTTTATGAGATTTCAAGGGATTTTAGAATATTTTAAAGAAATTTCAAATAATGCATTCACAATAATTGAGGGATTTCAAAGATTTGTATATATTTTCAAATATTCCAAAGAATTTCACATGATTTTATTAGATTTCCGAGGATTAGTAATTTTTGAAAAATTTAAATTTAATTAATCTGAATTTAAATTTTAAAATGTCAAAAAAGTGTTTTAATGAATTTTCCTGGATCTCCAAGGATTTCATGGAACTTCAAATATTTTAAGGAATATCATCAGATTAAATAAAATTTTACGAGATTTCAAGATTTTCAAATATTCCAAGGAATTTCAGTAGATATCAAGAATTTGAAGGGATTTTAAAGCTTTTAGGGTATTTTAAAAGATTGTAATGAATTTTCAGGATCTTTAAAAAAGGTATAGGGATTTCAAAGGATTGGGCATATTTTAGAGTATTTTACAGGAATCCATGGAAGTTTCAATAGATTAAAAAATTGCATGAATTTGAAGAATATCATAAAACTTCATTAATTTGACGGGATTTCAAGGGATTTTATAATATTTTAATGAAATTTCAAAGAATTTATTTACCAGAATTAAGGGATTTCAAAGATTTTCAAATATTTCAATTTATTTCAAAATAATTAAAAATATTTTAGGATATTTAAAAAAATACCCAAAAAAACAATTTTTTTAAATCACTACTACCCACCAGATGATTCAACATTTTTTAAGTTTATCACGCTTGGCACTATTTACTTAATACACCTTTAGATTTGGTGATATACTTTTATAAATTTGATGACAGATTAAACGGAAAATAAAAATATCTAAAACCTTTCATAAAGGGTTTCGATCTTCAAAATTGTTGTTAAAAAAATAAACTTAGATGACTTAAACAAGGACTTGAGAAGATTGTATAATCTCATTTTATATTACATTTGATTAGCGTTTATTGTGCTCGTAATTGTTCTTTAAAATGTTTACGTTATTTAAGATCACGGTTAGCTTCTCGAAAAATTTAGAAAAATGGATAACCAATATGAAATAATTGAAGATACGTGCTAGTAATTTAAAAAAAACGTGAAAAATTAAGTTTTATTTGAATATTTGTCTACTGGAAATATTTGGAAGAATTACGTATCATAGTTACGTAATTTATGGACGGTCCCTAACGTGAATACTATTTTCTAAATCCGTCTTAAAGATATCAACTAGTCACTGAATTATTGAAATTGTTGCACATAAGGGCTCAAGTATTCCGTATCTCTTTTCAAGAAATCGAATCTGTTAAGAACCTTGGTAAAATAAATTAAAAATGATGCAAATAAATCTACTGTCTTGAAAGTCCAAGAGTAAACAGTTAGTCGTTAGTAAGCCTTGTCAAAGGTTTTTCATATATATTATATTATTCAATATTCATCTCGGTATCTGGTCGATATATTAATAAATATATTAAACTTCTCGATTTTTAATACTTCAGTCGTTTCGTTCTCTCACATTTTGTGCCACCTTTTTGAGTTTCAGAGATGTGCTAAATCTTTCGAAACGAAAGTGCCGATTTCAAACTTGAAATCATCCTAGAGGAGTAATCGTTGGTAACTTTTATCTTCTGCCTCACATATTCATTTGGAATTGCCGAGAACACATTAAAATTCACGGCAGCTCTGTCGCTTTCCTTTTAGCTTGAGGAAACATTTAAATTTGTAATTTAAATGCTGCGAATGTGGCGGGGTCTACGGACTAATAAACAACAGGAAGACAGCCCAGAACTGACTTTGGCTAACTCGGAAATTTTGAGTGGCCTTGTGGGAAATTCAACCCTTTCTGCAAACACTTTACTCGATTCAGGAATTTCTTCTTCTGATCGATGGACCAGAGTTCCGTTTACGTAAAGCACATTTGCTGCTGTATCTTCTGGAACTGTGAGGGTTTGGTAATTGTAGGTCGCTTCTCTTTCGATTCTCTGAAAAATAGATAAGAGATTACAAAATTGATTATAATTTTAAACAGGGTGGCCGCAGAACTTCATTTGCAAAATTCCCTGACTTTTCCCGGACTAATTTTTTTACTTTTCCGGACCATTCACATTTAAGGACCAAAATTCTAATTTTGTAACAGTTTGCAGGAAATAATAAGATAGGAGACTTGAAACTAATGGCATTTTTTTATTTAAGATAATAAATTGCTTTTCCTTGGCCAATTTTTCATTTTCCCTGACCATTAACATTCAAATACCAGCATTTTATTCTTGTAATATTTTTAACATAGGAGATTGTATAAATGGAATGAAAAAATGATTCAGATATAAATTAAAATTGTTTAAATGTATGTATTTATTTTAAACAAAACGACTTTTCTACCATAAAAGATGACTTTTAAACAAAATACTTGAATTTTTAACAAACTGATTAAATTTTCAACAAAATAATTGAATTTTCAACCTAAAAAGATGAATTCTCTACAAAAAAGTGTAACAGTTGAAATTTCAACCAAAAGAAAGGATGATATTTTATATAAAAAAAATGAATTTCAAAACCTAGAATTTTCAACAAATAAAGATTTTTCAGTAATGAGCGAAAACAAAGTAAGCCAAAAACTGAATTTTCGGTACATAATTGAATTTTCAACCAGAAAATATTCAAAATATTAAAATTTCCAACCAAAGAGATAAACCTTCATTAAAAAAAAAAAAATAATAATTTCAACAACGTAGTTCAACTTTTACCCACGCAGTTGAATTTCAATAGATTTCTTAACAAAGAAAATTTCTTTTAAAAAAAATTCTTAACCAAAATTTCAAAACAAAATAGTTGAATTTTCAAGCATAGAACATCAATTGTCAACCAAACAGTTGCATTTTATCCAAGAAAGATGAAATTTATACTCGACTAGATGAATTTCTAAATTAAAAAGAAAAATTTTCAATAAAATAGTTGAATTTTCATCCAAAAAAAGATTTCAGTTGACTTTTTAACAGCAAAATATGAATTTTAAACAAAAAGTGAATTTACAACAAAATGGTTTAATTTTCAACAAAACAGTTATATTTCCAACAAAACAGTTGAATTTTCAACAAAATGTTGAATTTTCGACCAAAAAGGATGACATTTAACAAATTTGTTGAATATTCAACTAAAAAGTTGCATTTTTATCCAAGAAAGATGCAATTTCTATTAAAATAGGCGAATTTTTAAATTAAAAAGACAATTTTTCAGAAAATAGTTGCATTTTCAATAGTAAATACGATAATAGTTGAATTTTTAACCAAAAGGGATGACTTTTTAAGAAAATTATTAAATTTTCAAACAAATAATAAAATTTATAATGAAAAAGATAATCTTCAGGAGGAAGCAAATGCAAAAAAAAAATACAAGGAAAATAAATTACTAACAGGGATATTATATAAGGGTTACCGCAAAATTTTATTTAAAAAATGTCCCAATTTTTCCCTGGCCATTTTTTCATTTTCCCTGATCATTAACATTCAAAGACGAGAATCTTAAGCTTGCAACATTTTTAACCTAAAACCTTTTATAAACTGAATAAAACAATTTCAAATTAAATTTATTCTTCTTGACAGTTATTTAAAGTTATATTCAAGTAAATTGAAAACAATTCAAAAATATGAAAAAATAAATGGAATTCAGTAGGTTTGAAATGAGTATAGAAAAATTTACGTGAAATAAAAAGAATCTGATGAAATACCTAAAAATTCAAGGAGGGTCTAAAATACCTCAGGATAAAAGAAAGAACGTTTTTTTAATCCATTGAATTGAGCAGAATTGAGTGAATTTATAAGAATTCAAATGATATAAAAAATTCAAAAGAATTCCACAGAATTTCGGATTAATTAATAAGAAATGATGTTGGAAAAACTGAATTCACATGAATTGGAAGAAATATCTAAAAATCTCTTCAAATATTTGAAAGCCTACGAATTCCCTCACTTCTTATACATACATTCTTTGAAGTCCATCAAAATAGTATAAAATCCCGTATAATTCTATGAAAACTGACGATATTTCCTGAAATCCTGAAAATTTTATTAATTAATGTTGAATGCTTTTAAAATCCCTTAAAATCATTTAAAATCTCGGAAATCCGGTAAAGTTCCATACCTCCCGAAATTCTAGGAAATTCTTTTCAACCACATGCAAATTTGTTTAAATCCTTAAAAATCATTAGAAATCCCTTGACATTTTTAAAATATCTTGAAAATGTATAGGAATCTTTTAAAATCTCCCAAAATATTTAGAATCCTGTAAAATCTTTTGAAATCCCTTCTAATTTTTTAAAGCTCTTAAAAATTCCTTGGAATTTGTATAAGTACCCTAAAATATTTAAAATCCTTTGGAATCACTTCAGATGATGAAAATATATTATAAATACCTTAAGATATTTCAAATCCTTTAAAATCTCCTGGAATCTTTTGATATTTTTGAATACTCTTGAAAATTCTTTGGAATTAAAAAAAAACAATATCTTTCAAAAGCTTTGGAATCACTTCAAACTATTGAAATCTATTATTAATACCCTAAGATATTTCAAATCTTTAAAATCTTTTGAAATTCCTTGAAACTTTTTAAAGCTCTTGAAAATTAAATAACCAAAATAAATAGAAAATTTCTTGGAATTAAAAATAATATATAATATCTTTCAAATCCTGTGGAATCACTTCAAATTATTGAAATCTATTATAAATACCCTAAGATATTTCAAATCCTTTAAAATCTCCTGGAATCCTTTGATATTTTTGAATACTCTTGAAAATTCCTTGGAATTAAAAAAAAAACAATATCTTTCAAATCCTTTGGAATCACTTCGTATTATTGAAATCTATTATAAATACCCTAAGATATTTCCAATCCTTTAAAATCCTTTGAAATTCCCTGAAACTTTTTAAAGCTCTTGAAAATTAAATAACAGAAATAAATAGAAAATTCCTTAGAATCTCTTAAAATATCCTAAGTCATTTCAAATAATTTAAAATCTTTTAAAATCCCTTGAGATTTTTAATGCTCCTGAAAATTCCTTGGAATTTAAAAAAAATACCCTAAATAAAATTGTTCAAATCCTTGGAAATCACTTCAAATTATTTAAATCTATTATAAATAACCTAAGATACTTAAAATATTTAAAAATCTTTAGACATTTTTTAAAGCTATTGAAAATTCGTCAGAATTTTTTTAAATCCCCTAAAATCTTTAAAATTCTGTACAATCTTGGACAACACCTTGAAATATTCGAAAATCTATCAAATCCTACGAATCCATTAAAATATTATAAAATCCCGTGAAATTACATAAAATTTGATGACATATTCTGATATCCTGGAAAGTTTATTAAAATACTTTGAGAGCTTTTAAAATAATTGAAAATTATTGAAATCCTCGGAAATCTTGATCAAATACCTTGAAATCTCTTAAAATACCCTAAAATATTTCAAATCTTTTGAAATGCCTTGAAGCTTCTTAAAGATCTTCAAAATTTCTTGGAATCTTCTTGGAATCAGTTCAAATTATTGGAATCTTATAAATTCCCTAAGATATTAAAAATCTCTAGACATTTTTAAAAGCTCTTGAAAATTCCTTGGAATTTTTAAAAATACCCTAAAATCTTTTGAAATCACTTTAAATGATTGAAATCTATTATAAATACTCTAACATATTTAAAATCCTTTAAATTCTTTCGGAATCCCTAGACATTTTTTAAAGCTCTTAAAAATGGCTGGGAATTAAAAAAAATATCCTAAAAATTGAAAATTCTTTAAAATCTTTGGAAAAATTTCAAATCCTACGAATCCATTAAAATATTATTAATCTTTTGAAATAACTTGAAACTTCTTAAAGCTCTTGAAAATTTCTTGGAATCTTCTAATATACTTGAATTGATTGAAATCTATTATAAATATCCTATGACATTTCAAATCTTTTGAAATCCCTTGACATTTTTTAAGGCTCTTCAAAATTCCTTGGAATTGAAAAAATACCCCAATATATGTAAAATCATCTAAAATTATTGAAATCTATTTTAAATGCCCTAAGATATTTCAAATCCTTCAAAATCGTGAGAAATCCCTTGACATTTTGTAATGCTCTTGAAAATTACTTGGAATTTTTTAAAATACCCTAAAAACCCAAAAGTTCTCCGAAATCCTTCAAATCCATTAGAATATTATAAAATCCCGTAAACTTACATCAAATTTGATATTTTCTGATATGCTGGAAAATCTATTGAAATATTTTGAGAGCTTGGAAATTTTTCAAGTTCATGAAAATTAACTAACTGAAATCAATAGAAAATTCCTTAGAATCTTTGAAAATATCTTAAGTTATTTTAAATCCTTTAAAATCTTTTGAAATCCCTTGAGATTTTTAATGCTCCTGAAAATTCTTTGTAATTTAAAAAAAAACTGAAACCTTTCAAATCCATTGAAATTCGAATTATTGAAATCTATTATAAATAAGCTAAGATATTTAAAATCTTTTGAAATCCCTAAACATTTTTTAATTCTCTTAAAAACTCCTTGAATATTTTTAAAATACCTTAAATATTTCAAATCCACTAAATTCCCTTGAAACTTTTTAAAGTTCTTAAAAATGCCTTGGAATCTTTTAAAACCCTACAATATTTATAATCCTTTGAAATCCCATTAAATAACTGAAATCGATGGAAAATTCCTTGGAATCTTTTAAAACATCTTAAGTTATTTCAAATCCCTTGAAAATATTTGAAATTTTTGAAAGCTCTTGAAAATTCCTTGAAATTTTAAAAATACTCTAAAATCTTTAAATTAAAAAAATTTTCAAAACCTATGAATCCATTAAAATATTATAAAATCCCATGAAATTTGATGATATATTCTGATATCCTGAATAATTTATTAAAATACTTCAAGAGCTTTTAAAATAATTTAAAATTATTGAAATCCTCAAAAATCTTGTCAAATACTTTGGATAATTTTTAAGTACCCTAAAATATTTAAAATTCTTTGGAATCACTTCAAATTATGGAAATCTGTTATAAATTCCCGAAGATATTTCAAAGCCTTTAAAATCTTTCGATATCCCTTGCAATTTTTTTTAAAGGTCTTGAAAGTACCTTGAAATTTTTTGAATACCCTAAAATATTTAAAATTCTTTGGAATCACATCAAATTATTGAAATCTGTTAGAATACCCTAACATATTTCAAATCCCGTAAAACCTTTTGAAATTTCTTGAAATTTTTTAAAGCTCTTAAAAATTCCTTGGTATTAAAAAAACATAAAATTTTCCAATCCTTTGGAATGACTTAAAATTATTAAATTATAAATACTGTCAGATATTTAAAATCCTTTAAAATATTTTATAATCCCAAAACGTTTTTTAAAACTCTTGAAAATTTCTTGGAATTTTTAAAAATACCCTTAAATCTTTAAAATGGTTGGGAACACCTTGAAATTATGATTACATGAAATTGGATATTTTCTGATATGATGGGAAATTTATTCAAGTACTTTTTAGAGCTTTTAAAATTATTTAAAATCATTGAAATCCTCGGAAATCTTATCAAGTACTTTGGAATCTTTCAAAATACCCTAAAATATTTTAAGTTCTTTGAAATCTTTTGAAATCCCTTGAAACTTCTGAAAGTCCTTCAAAATTCCTTGGAATCTTTTATTTTTAATCCCTAAAAGCTTTAAAATCCTTTGGAATCACTTCAAATTATTGAAATCTATTATAAATACCCTACGATACAATTGAAATCCTTTAAAATCTTTTCAAATTCCTTGATATTTTTTAATGCTCTTGAAAATTCCTTGGAATTAAAAAAATACCCTAAACTATTTCAAATCCTTTGAAACTTCTTAAAACTCTTGAAAATTCCTTGGAATTTTCAAAAATGCCCGAAAATATTTAGAATCCTTTCAAATTATTGAAATCTATTAAAAAATTTTTGGAATCTTTTAAAATATTCTGAAATATTTCAAAAGAATTCAGAAGTAGGTATAGACCTGAATTTAATAATGGGTTAATTTATTGAAATTCATTTAAAAATTGAAAGTTACTTAAAGTGCTTCTTACAGAATTTTCCTGTCTTTTACCAATTTTTTTTCAAAATCCCGGACTTTTCCCTGACTTTCAGGATTTTCCTGACCTGCAGCCACCCCCTTGATGTAGAAAATCGGTGGTGAAATTTACCTTCAAAACTTCCTGAGCTTCTTTTCCAGCACCGACGCAAATTACATCTGGACCTGCCATCGAAACTAAGGCTTTTAAACGTTTTGTTTCAGCGACCTGTAAAATATAAAATTAAAATTTTATTATTAAATTTTTTTTTATTTCTATTCTGCTCGTTTTTATAAGCGGAAGTATTTTTTTTAAAGAAAAAATTGAGTTCGTGATCAAATTTAGTTTTTGTGTAATCCGGAAATGACCTTAATTGGCACGCAAGGATATTCTGGGAAGGCAGCAGCAACTCCACGTGCTCCCGCCTCGTTTGTGTGCTTGGACAATCCAACAAAAAATTCACGACCTGCAATTTCAGATTTTTATTGCAGCATTTCTTTTTACAGTTTTCAAGAAGCTCATTATCATAATTGAATTTTGAGGAAAGCACATTACCTGTGAAAAGAACATCGCCCCCATTGAGCCTTGCACTTTTATCAGCGATTTCTACAAGGGGAATTTCCAATTCCTTTTTCAAAACTGCTTTTATGCAATCGATCTGTAATATAAAAAGAGTTTTTAAAAATATTTAAAAATGAAACTCTGCTAACATTATTTCTGAAGTTACGTATTGAATAACTTAAAAAATTAACATTTTTTAGTTAATATCTATTTTTCATTCAATCCTATCTTATAATATTGGATAAATTAACGATGAAAAATATTTACAAACATGTATGTGACTTAGGTCGAAGATTCCAAGAAAAAATTGTAGAGCCTTTTCAATTTTTAATTTTTTAAAAATCAAAGTACATTGAAATCTGAACTTTGGTCTTTTCCATTTGCTTCATTACCAGAGTTTCACCCAAAATATGAAAAAAGTGAAATTTTTTATTTCAAAATTTTTTACGCTTTGATCCATTTAATTGTTGTAAACAAATTTGATAACAAATGCTGAAATAGTGTTATTTTTGGCATCAAAAACTTCTTTTTCCTAAAACTTCTTTTTATCAATGTAGGAATGACATTTAATCACAAAAATAATTTAAAAGTTAACAATAACTTTGGATATCTAATGTATCATAATATCATCCTAATCTTTAAAAATCCTCAATAAATATTAAAGGAATTAGTGTAAAAAGTAAACAAATTACAAAAGAACGATTGCTTTTAAACCACTCATAATCTCATATGAAAACACACAAAATAGCGATTTTATACAAATAAACTTTTCTCATAAAAAATATGTAGTTTCCCTTGATATCATTAAAATCGCTTGAAATTTCATTGAAATCCATCAAAATCCTTTTGAATGTTTTAAAATCTGTATAAATCTTTAAAATCGTTAGAAATCTGTAGAAATAATATCCTTTAACCTTGTAAAATTTCTTTAAAATTTTGGAAATCTCACAAGATGATTTGACGTCCCTAGAAATTTTTTAAACCTTTTGAGATGCTTTGGAATCTTTTAAAATACCTTAAAATATTTAAAATCCTTTGAAATTCCTTTATACTACTTGAAATTGTTGAAATCCGTAGAAAACCCGTTCGAATAAAATTAAATTTATTCCCTAAAGTTTTCTAGAAAATAGTTTGAGTAGCTTAAAATCTCTTAAAATCATCAAAATGTATTAAAATAAGTAGAAATAATTTGAATATAGAAAAAATTAAAATTATTTATTAAAGTTCTATAAAAACTTCGTACAAATCTCTAGAAATCTTTG
Source organism: Andricus curvator (assembly GCA_932195095.1). Lineage (NCBI taxonomy): Eukaryota > Metazoa > Arthropoda > Insecta > Hymenoptera > Cynipidae > Andricus > Andricus curvator. Next base: position 28,333 of record CAKNYM010049441.1, read on the forward strand.
GAGATTCAATAAAGTCCTTTAAATCTTGTGAAATTCCTTAAAATCCCTTGAAAAATTTGTAATCGCTAGAAATCTTTCATTTTCTAAAATTTAGTTATCTAAAAACCCCTTAAAATCTCGGAAATCCTCAAAAAATCTTTGAAATCTCTTCAAATTCTTTGGAATCTTTTAAAATAACTTAAAATATTTAAAATCATTTGACATTTTTTTTAATTCCTGCATATCCCTTAAAACTGTAGAAATCCGCAAAAATCCCTTGAAATGAAATTTAATTTATTCCGTAAAATTCTCTAGAAATCCCTTAAAATCTTTGGAAATCATATAAATCCATTTAAAAAAGGAGAAATCATTTGAAATTTCTTGAATATAAATTAAACTTAAATTCTTCCATTAAAGTTCTCTAAAAAAACTTGGCTCAAATCCCTATAAATCTTCGAAGAATCAATAAAATCCTTTAATTCGTGTGAAAATCCTTGAGATGCCTTAAAATCGTTGGAATTGCTAGAAATCGGTAGAAATCATTTAAAATCCCTTGGAAATAAAATAAATTTATTCCCTAAACTTTTCTAGAAATCCCTTGAAATTGATAAAATTCCCTAAAATGTTTGAAATACTTGGAGTCCCTTTAAATTTTTTTAATCTGTTGAGATTCTTTGGAGTCTTTTAGAATAACTTAAAATTTTTTAAATCCTTTGAAATTTGTGTAATTCCTTCATATCCCTTGAAATTGTTGAAATACGTAGACAAACCCTTCCAATAAAATTTAATTTATTTCCTAAAGGTCTCTAGAAATTAGTTGAAATAGCTTAAAATTCATTGAAATCATTGGAAATCGTAAAAATGTATTAAAATAATTATAAATCATTTAAAATCATTTGAATATAAATCATATTAATCTTATTCATTAAAGTTTTCTAAAAAGAAAAACGTTCAAACCCCTGGAAATCTTTAAAGTCCTTGGAGATTAAATAAAATCCTTTAAACCTTGCGAAATTCCTTTAAATATTTGTAACCACCAGAAATTCCTTGAAATTTCATTCTCTAGAATTTAGTTATCTATAACTCCCTTAAAACCTTTGGAAATCTTTAAAAATTCTTTGAAATCCCTTAAATTTTTAAATCTCTTGAAATTCTTTGGAATCTTTCAAAATAATTTACAATATTTAACATCCATTGCAATTTTTTTAATTTCTTCATGTCCCTTGAAAGGTTTGAAATCCGTAGAAATCCCTTGAAATGAGATTTAATTTATTCCGAAAAGTTCTCTATTAATCACTTAAAATCTCTTGATATCTTTGAAAATGGTAAAAATTTATTGAGATCAGTAGAAATCATTTGAAATTATTTGGACATAAGTTAAATTTGAATTATTCATTAAAGTTCTCTAAAAAATCACCGTTCAAATCCCTAGAAATCTTTGAAATCCTTGGAGATTCAATGAAATTCTTTAAATTTTGTGGAATTCCTTGAGGTACCTTAAAATTCCTTAAAATCTTTAGAATCCCTTGAAATTTCATTATTTAGAATTTAGTTCTCTAGAAATCCCTTGAAATCTTTGGAAATCGTACAAATATATTAAAATAATTATAAATAATTTAAAATCGCTTGAATATAAATCATATGGAACTTACTCATTAAAGTTATCTCAAAAAAACGTTCAAATCCGTAGAAATCTTTTAAATCCCTGGAAATCTTTGAAGATTCGATAAAATCCCTTAAATCTTGTAAAATTCCTTAAAATCCCTTGAAATATTTGTAATAGCCAGAAATCCCTTGAAATTTCATCATATAGAATTCAGTTATTTACAAATCCCTTAAAATTTTTGGAAATCCTAAAAAAGCCTTGAAATCCCTTGAATTTGTAAATCCTTTGAAATTCTTTGGAATTTTTTTAAATGACTGAAAATATTTAAAATCCTTTGATTTTTTTAAATTCCTTCATGTTCCTTGAAATGGTTGAAATCCGTAGAAATCTCTTGAAATGAGATTTATATTATTCCGAAAAGTTCTCTGTAAATCCCTTAAAATCTTTGAAAATTGTAAAAATCCATTAAAATAAGTGGAAATAATTTGAAATTACTTGGATATAAATTAAATTCCTTGAGATGCCTCAATATCCCTTAGAATCTTTGGAATCGTTAGGAATCCCTTGAAATTTCATTCTCTAGAAATCCCTTGAAATCTGGAAATTCTATCAAATTCTTCGAAATCACTTGAAATTTTTGAAATTCTTTCAAAACCCTTCAAATCTTGAAATTGTTCAAACTCATTGATTTATTAAAAATATTTCAAGTCTTTTAGAATCCTGCAATATTTTTTGAAATCTGTGGAATCCTGTGAAATTCCTTGAAATAATTATAAATCCTGCGTTAAATCAATAAATAAATCATTCTTTTCTAGTTTTTCTATTTTTTTGCATCAATTCTTCCAATACTTTAATATTATTTACTTCTATACAGATTTTCTTTTAATGATTTTGTCTGGAATCGCAAAAAATTATAATAAATTTATTATAGGAAATTCATTGTGAGGCCTATACTAAATATTATGTAAAAAAGAGATAGAGGGAGATATATAAAAGTTCATTAGCCTTAATCGAAAATAGATGTGATTATTAATCTTGAATTTATTCAATTTTTTATTTTTTAATGTTATCAAATTGAAACATTTTGCTTTAAAATTTTCTACAGTCTTTTTCGAAATTTTAGGAAATCGTTTGATATTTTTAAAAACCTTTTTTAATTTTCTCGCATCTTAATTTTTCAAAATAAAAAATCATTTGAAATTTTCACACGGATATTAAGAAAGGTTCTTTTTTTTAATCTTGTCAGACCTTCTAAACCTTCTAATCATTAAAAATTATTCAAATTTTTCCTGATTTTTTTAAAATTCTGCAAAATTAAAAAAATTGCCTTAAAATCTTTAAAATTCTTCTTTTGACAATTTTTGAAATCTTTTTGAATAATCTCTTAAAATTAAATGTTTGTAAATAAAAAATTATTTAAATTTTTCCTAGGAACCTAAATTTTTTTTTTCATTTTCGTGTGACCTAAAATTCTTTAAAAATCTTCACAATTTTTAATTATTTTTGAATCGTTTCAAAACTTCTGAATATCTCTTAAACCTGGAATTCTTTAAAATAAAATCTTCCAAAATTAATAAAAATTAAAATAACAAATTAATTTAAAAAAGAAAACGAATTTTCAACAAAATAGTTAAATACAGTAATATAAAGCTACATTTACAAATGAATCATTGTTATTCAAATACAGATGAAACTTAATCAAATTTTTTTTTTAATTATGCAACATGGCAAAATTGCAAAATTTTTCTTCAAAATATTTTACACGTTTTTGAAAAATTTCAGGAAATAATTAAAAATGTTTTGTGATCCTTTCTCAATTTTCTCTTAGAATGCATTAAAAAACAATCATTAAAAATTTTCCCATGAATCTTAAGAACATTTTTTCATTCTCTTGATACCCTGCAAAATTCAGTTTACCTAACAATTTTTTTAAACCTGAAAAATTAAAAAAATTGTCTCAAAGTCTCCCATATTCTTTTTCTACATATTTTGAAATCTTCAAAACTTAAAATTATTCTTTTAAAATAAAATCTAATCCATTAAAAATTTTTCCAGAAATCTTGAAAAAAAATTCAATCTCCTCAAATTTTTCATAATTATTATTAAAAAGCTTCTAACTTTTTTTCGAATTCTTCAAAATAAGTTCTTGCCCATAATTTAATTTTCCTTATCTCTTTAAAAATGTAAGAAAGTTTACAAATTATAGTGTGGTAGCGAAATGTTAGGAACAGAATCATTTCCCAATATTAAACAATCATTTACGATTAAAATTTTCTCTTCTAACAATCATTTTTAGAAACATTTAGAAATAAATTTTATGAAGAATTAAAATTATTTATTTAGAAATTTTGATATACAAAGTTGATGGTGCAGAAAATTAATAAATAAAAAATGTTACTCTTATTGAAAAAAAATGTAACTAGTTAAAAGAAACTAGTTGTTTCTCATCAACTGGAATCAATATCATTTGCATTTTAAAATGATGCATAGATGCTCTTACAAAAAGGCTTAAAATAGAGCTTGCGTATCTTTATTACAGTTATAGAACAGTTTACGAGTTTTTTTATTTGAATAGCAGGACTGACATTGGGCTCTTTAGATCTGGTTTGATGTCATCAGGGCCAATCATCCTCTTAATTCAATTCGGTGACACGAAATACCATTCAAAGGGCCATTCAAATATTTCAAATTGTTTTAAACAATTGACTCGGAATATGTATGGTTTCACGACTTTATTATAAATAATTTTTTTTTCAGTTTCTAGGGATTCAATTAACATGTTTAATTTAGAAAGCTTTGACAAATTGTATTACCAGATATTCTTAAATATATTAGCACCATCGATTGATTAAATAATACTAAACACATAATTAATCATTTCCTTAATTTGTCTTTAAAGTCCATGAATTTGAATAATAATTTAAAAAAAAATTTATTTAATCAGATTTTATCTTCTTATGCTTAAAATTCAGTACATATTTAGGTAAAATTAATGTGGGTATTGTAGTAGATACAATTCAAAATGCTTCAAATTCCTAACTTTTTAAGTAAAAATATTGCATTTACAACAAGATAGATAAACTTTTAACCAAATAGTTGAATCTTCAACCAAAAAGATTAACTTTCTACAAAAAGAAACGATTTTTTAACCAAATGCATTAATCTCAACTAAATAGTTGAATTGTCAATTAACAAAGATCAATTTTCAACAAAATAATGTAAAAATTAAACAAAATAGAAAAGAACGACTGATTTTAGACCACACATAATTTCATATATTTCATTAAAATACACGAAAATCCTTTGGAATCTCTTGAAATTTATTAAAATCCGTAGAAATCTTTAAAATAGTTAGAAATAACTTAGATATAAATCCCTTCAATCTTGTGAAATTTTGATTTTTGATCAGTTTTCAACCAAAAATGAAATAGTTAAATTTTGAGTTAAAAAATTAATTTTCTACACAAAAAAAACAAACAAATTTTCAACCAAAGTGATAAATTTTCAACTAAAATAATGACGCTACAACTGGAATCGATTAATTTTAAACTAAAATGACGAACTTTCAACTATAATTATGAATATTTAACTAGGGTACTTTAATTTTCAACAAAAAAGTCGAATTTTCAAACAAGAAGATTAATTTTCTACCAAAAAATACGATTTTTCAACAAAATATATGAATTTTCAACGAAACAGTTAATTTTTCAACTGAAAAATACAAATTTTTAACCAAATATTTGAATTTTTAACTAAAAATGATCAATTTTCAACAAAAAATGGAATAGTTACATTTTCAGTTAAAAAAATAAAACAGCCAAACTGATGGATTTTATACTAAAATGATGAATCTTCAACTGGTATATTTAAATTTTAACAAAAAAAAATAAATTTTCAACCCAGAAGATTAATTTTTACCGAAAAAGACGAATTTTCAACAAAATACACGATTTTTCAACTAAAAGGAGAAATTGTCAACCAAAAATTAAATAGTTGAATTTTCAGTTAAAAAAATTAATTTTCAACCAAAGAGATAAATTTTTTACTAAAATGATGGAATATTCAATTGGAATAGTTAAATTTCTAGTTACACAAAAAAATAGCTTTCAACCAAAAAAAAAAAAAAAACTTTTCAAAAAAATAGTTACATTTTTAAACAAAGTGATAAATTTTCAACTAAAATTATGAATCTCCAACTGGAATAGTTGAATTTTACACCAAAAAGATTAATTTGTAACTAAAATGAATCTTTGACTAAAATAGTTGAATTTTCAACCAAAAAGATGAATCTTCTACAAAAAAAAAAACGATTTTGCAACTTAAATTTTGAGTTAAAAAAATTGATTTTCCACAAAAAAAAACAACAAATTTTCAGCCAAACTGATGAATTTTCAACTAAAATGATAAATCCTCAACTGCAATAGTTGAATTTTTAACAAAAGAGTTTAACTTTCAACCAAGTAGTTTCATCTTCATTCAAAAAGTTGAATTTTCAACTAAAACAGACAAATTTGCAACCAAATCGTTGAATTTTAAACTAAAAAACATCGATTTTCAACCAAAAATGGAGTAGATAAATTTTCAATTAAAAAAATTAATTTTCAACTAAACTGATGAATTTTTAACTAAAATGATGAATCATGAATTGGAATAGTTGGATTTTCAACCAAAAATATGAATTTTTAAACAA
>CAKNYM010049441.1:36876-48012 GCA_932195095.1 Andricus curvator
TAAGAAAATGATTTTACAAAAATTAATAATTAGGGGCGATATTGAAAATTAAAATACTCATTTACGTTCCTGGACTTTTATTTCCTGATGTTAAAAATATAAACAATTTCAAATCCACTATGAAACAAATTTAAAAATGTTAAATTAAGAAAATGATTTTACAAAAATTAATAATTAGGGGCAATATTGAAAATTAAAATACGTATTCACGTTTCTGGACTTTCATTTCCTAAAGTCAAAAATATGAACAATTTTAAATCGATTATGAAACAAATTTTCACGATTTAAATTCAGAAAATGATTTAAAAAAATTAATAATTAGGGGCGATATTTAAAATTAAATAAATACGCATTCACGTTTCGGGACTTATTTCCTAAAGTGAAAAATATAAACAATTCAAAATCCACTTTGGAACAAATTTTTAAAAATTTAATTAAGAAAATGATTTAAAAAAAATTAATAATTAGGGGCGATATTAAAAATTAAATGAATACGCATTCACGTTTCTGGACTTTTATTTCCTAAAGTTAAAAATATAAACAATCTAAAATCGAATATGAAACAAAATTTCACGAATTAAATTAAGAAAATGATTTTACAAAAATTATTAATTAAGGGCGATATTAAAAATTAAAATACTCATTCACGTTTCTGGACTTTTATTTCCTTATGTTAAAAATATAAACAATTTCAAATCCACCATGAAACAAATTTAAAAAAATTAAATTAAGAAAATTATTTTTTTTTTTAAATTAATAATTAGGTGCGATATTAAAAATTAAAATACGTATTCACGTTTCTGGACTTTTATTTCCTAAAGTCAAAAATATGAACAATTTTAAATCGAATATGAAACAAATTTTCACGAATTAAATTAAGAAAATGATTTTACAAAAATTAATAATTAGGGGCGATATTGAAAATTAAAATACTCATTTACGTTCCTGGACTTTTATTTCCTGATGTTAAAAATATAAACAACTTCAAATCCACTATGAAACAAATTTAAAAAAATTAAATTAAGAAAATAATTTAAAAATGTTAATAATTAGGTGCGATATTAAAAATTAAAATACGTATTCACGTTTCTGGACTTTTATTTCCTAAAGTCAAAAATATGAACAATTTTAAATCGATCATGAAACAATTTTTCACGAATTAAATTAAGAAAATGATTTAAAAGAATTAATAATTAGGGGCGATATTAAAAATTAAAATACGGATTCACGTTTCTGGACTTCTATTTCCTAAAGTCAAAAATATGAACAATTTTAAATCGACTATGAAACAAATTTTCACGAATTAAATTAAGAAAATGATTTAAAAAAATTAATATTAAATAAACTTATATATCAATATATCAATAAACTTATTTCCTAAAGTGAAAAATATAAACAAGTCAAAATCCACTTTAGAACAAATTTTTAAAAATTTAATTAAGAAAATGATTGTTTAAAAAATAATAATTAGGGGCGATATTAAAAATTAAATAAATACGCATTCATGTTTCTGGACTTTTATTTCCCAAAGTTCAAGTTATAAAAGATTTCAAATCCACTATAAAAGAGATTTTTTAAAATTAAATTAAGATAATGATTTTAAAAAAAGTAATAATTAGGGGCGATATTAAAAATTAAATAAATACGCATTCACGTTTCTGGACTTTTTATTTTCTACAGTTAATAATATGAACAATTTCAAATCGACTATGAAACAAATTTTCAAGAATTATATTGAGGAAATTATTTTTAGAAAATTAATAATTGGGGGAGATATTAAAAATTGAAATACGCATTCACGTTTCTGGACTTTTATTTCCTAAAGTTAAAAATATAAACAATTTAAAATCCACTATGAAACAAATTTTCTAGAATTAAATTAAGAAAATTATTTTTAAAAATTATTAATTTCGGATTGAAATTTTGAAAATCCCTTGAAATCCTGGGAAATTCAATAAAATATAAAATTCTTCAAATCTTATGAAATTCCTTGAAATTTCAATATCTAGAGTTTAGTTATCTAGACATCGCTGAAAATTATTTTTGATTTAATGTAGTAAGGCTGTTCACTATCAGGGGCGATATTAAAAATTAAAATACATGCTCACGTTTCTAGATTTTTATTTCCTAAAGTTAAAAATATAAACAATTTAAAAATTCATTATGAAACAAATGAACAAGAAACTGAATAATTTCGAATCGAAATCTTGAAAATCCCTTAAAATCTTCAATAAAATTTAAAATTCTTCAAATCTTGTGAAATTCCTTGAGTTTTCATTATCTAGAATTTAGTTATCTAGAAATCCTTAAAAATTATTTTTGATTTCATATGTAGTAAGGTTCTCTACTATTAGGGGCGACGTTAAAAATCTAAATACGTGTTTAAGTTTCTAGACTTTTATTTCCTAAAGTTAAAAATATAAACAATTTAAAATCCACTATGAAACAAATTTTCAAGAATTAAATTAAGAAAATGATTTAAAAAAATTAATAATTAGGGGCGATATTAAAACTTAAATAAATACGTATTCACGTTTCTGGACTTATTTCCCAAAGTTAAAAATATAAATAATTTCAAATCCACTATAAAATTTTTTTTTTTTCAAATTCCGTTTTCGGTACCGATCGTGAGAGAACTCTTTTTGTGTCAAGTGTTGGTTTTTTGGCTTTGGTGAAGGGAATCAGCGTGTGTGGATGCAGAAAGGGCAGTGTGTGCGGAGATCAGGGGTAAAGGAAGAAGGGTGAGTGAAGGCAAGGGTGTAAAGTGTGAAAGTAAGTTGTGAGAAAGGGAAATTGGAGCGCGTGAAGTTTTGAGGTTAGGAGTAGAAAATTACTTGTATGGGGTAAATTAGAGAGTATAGAGAATAGACAGAAAGAGGATGACGAAAAGAGAAATAGTCAGATAAAACAGTTGGAGGAAAGGGTAAACAACTTAGAAATGAGGAAAGAGCATATGGGGAAAGAAACAGAGGGTGCGGAAATAGGAGAAGGGAGTAGTAAGAACGTGCAAAATGAGAATGATAAATTAAAGAAGAGACTAAGTGACATTGAAAGGAGACTAGAAGGGGAAGAAAGGGCAAAGAGAAAAAATAACATAGTAGTTAAGGGATTGACAGTAGAGAGTGAAAAAGGGGAAGTGGAAATCAAAAATCTTCTGAGAGATATTTGAGTTCAGGCAAGGGTAGAAGGAGTTAAGAGAATAGGTGGGCCGAAGGAAGGAAAAGAAGGAATGTTTATAGTAAAAGTAGGGAGTGAGGACGAAAAAAAGAAAATTATGGAGAACAAAAGATTATTGAATGGAAGAAGGGAAAGAATTGAAGAGGATTTGACATGGAGGGAGAGGAAAAGGAGATGGCAGATAGAGCAGAGGGCATGGGAAGAGAGGAAAAAGGGGCGCATGGTATGGATAGGGAGAGACAGATTATGGATAAATGGGGAGGAATGATTCTGGGACAAGGAATTAGAAGAAATAAGGGAAAAGGGAAAAAGAGTTGAGAAAGGTAGAAAAAAGGAAGATGCAAAAGAGGTTAGAGATCAAACAGAGGGGTTTCCAAAAAGCAAGGCGGAAGAAAAGTGAGAAGGATAGGTGAGGGAAGGGAGGAGAAAAACGTGAAAATAGCTTTCTGGAATGTTTCAGGCTTGAAGAACAAGAATGAAGGTTTTTTGCGGGAGTTAGAAAAGTGGGGTGTGATTATGATGAGTGAAACCTGGGTCGATGAGAAGGATTGGAAGGGGATGAAAAGGAGTTTACCTAAAGGTTATGTGTGGACAATGCAAGAAGCAAGAAAGGAACACGTTAAAGGTAGAGGGATGGGCGGCATGGTCTCAGGGGTGAGAAAAGAATTGGCAATAAAAGGGAGAGTAGAGGAGGACAGGGAGGAAAAGGATGGTACAATGGTAAGAAGGATAATAATTGGAAAAGTCAAAATAGCGGTGGTTTGTGTATATAGAAGAAGAGGGGAAGAGGAAGGTTGGAGAGTAATAAGGAGATGGATGGAGGAAAAGAAGGAAGAGTTGGTTTTGATAGGAGGTGACTTGAATGCCTGGACTGGCGAGCAAGGGGGAGGGACTTGGGATGAAGAAAAGGAAACCTACATAAGGAGCTCCAAGCATAGGGAAATAGACCGAGAGGGGAGGAGGTTACTAGACGTAATAGGAGAAACAGGATGGTTTATTTGTAATGGCAACATGAAAGGAGATGAAAAAGGAGAGATCACATTTATAGGTAAGGGAGAAACAGTAATAGACTACATCCTGGCGGAAGAAAGAATGAGGAATATGATAGGCAGTATGAATGTGGGTAATGAGATAGGGTCTGAGCACTTCCCAGTAATAGCTACACTGAAAGGTGGCGTCCATAAGCGCGGCATAGGGAAAAAGGAAAGAGGGGGAGAAAGGAACACGAAAATGGGAGTCTGGGGGGTAGATAAATTAAAAGAGTTTAAACAAAAAATGGAAAAGCAGAATGTTAGGTATGAAAAGGAGGAGGGAGTAGACTCGTTAATTGAAAGGTTGAAAGGGTCGATTGAGAAGGTGAGGGATGAGGTAGGTACAAAAGAAGGAAGAGAAGAGGGAAAGAGAGGCTGGTGGGACGAGGAATGCAGGGAGAGTAAAGACAGAATGAAAGAGTGTGTAAGAAAATGGAGGAAAGGAGAAATAGAGAAGGCGGAGTACAACAGGAGAAAAAGAGAACATGAAAGGATGCTGGAAAGGAAAAAGCAAAAGGGAAAGGAGAAATACAAGGAAGAAGTAGAAAAAGCGATCAAAGAAGGTAGGGTCTGGGATGTGATAAACAGGGAAAGAGGAGGAAGGAAAGGCGTGAATGAAGAAATAGAAATGGGCGAGTGGACGGATTATTTTAAGGGTCTGTTAGGGGGAGAACAAAATAGGATGAAAGGGGAAAATAGAAGGATAGTCCAGGGAGAAATGGAGGAAGGGAACGAAATAACAAGAGAAGAAGTGGATCAGGCGATAGATAGACTGAAAAGAAACAAGGCTACAGGAGAGGATGGTATGGAGAACGAAGCAATAAAGTATGGAGGAGAAGGGATTAGAGAAGGGATGTGGAAGATCTGCAACAAGGTCTGGAAAGGAGAAGGGTGGCCGGAGGAGTGGATGACAGGGCTGGTGGTACCGCTTGTCAAGAAAGGGGTGGGTAAGAAGGTAGAAGAGTACAGAGGGATCACTCTCATGCCAGTGGGTTATAAAATATACGCAGAAATTCTAAGAAAAAGGTTAGAGAATCAGATAGAAGAGAAACAAAGTATTCCACACAATCAGACGGGATTTAGAAAAGGGATGGGGACAATAGATAACATTTACGTACTCAACTACTTGGTTAACAGAAACTTAGGGAGAAAAAGAGGGAAATTAGTCGCCTTGTTCGTAGATTTTAAAGCAGCTTTTGACTCAGTGAATAGAAAAGTGCTATAACAGGCAATGAAAGAGAGGGGAATAGAGGAAGGGTTGGTGGAGAGGATAAAGGAAATTTTTACTGAAACCAGGATTAGGGTGAAGATAGGGGGGAAAAAGGGGGAGATTTTCTGGACAGGAAGAGGTCTAAGGCAAGGGTGCCCGTTGAGTCCGCTACTATTTAATATGCTGCTGGCAGACTTAGAGGAGAAGCTAAAGGAGAAAGGGAAAGGGGGGACATTTTGGGTAATAGCAAACTATATTCTCTAGCATACGCGGACGACGTAGTTCTATTAGCAGACGATGAGATGGGGATGAACCTAATGATAAGAATTTTCGAAGAGTATGGCCAACGGCCATACCACGCTGAAAAACCCAGTTCTCGTCAGATCACTGAAGTTAAGCAGCGTTGGACGCGGTTAGTACTTGGATGGGTGACCATTCAAGAATACTGACATGAGTGCTGTTGGCACATCGTGGGTGTGGTGAGCCCACACTTGTAGTTATTTATAACTACAAGAAAAACCTAGAAACACTACCCGAATCGGGTAGTGTCACGCCTACCCTGAAAGGGAAATGGTTTAATGGTATATATATGTGGGAACAAAAGAACTGACGGTGAACGTAGGAAAGACCAAGGTGATGTGCTTCAGAAATAGAAAGACCAAAATAGGTTACGTTTGGAAGATGAACGGACAAACAGTGGAAAGTGTGGAGGAGTTCTGTTACTTAGGTTTTTGGTTTGAGGCAGGAGGGGGAAATGAGGTACAGGTGAGGAAAAGAATCGAATGTGCGAGTAAAGTAATGGGCCAAGTATGGGGTATAGGAAAGAGAAGGTTCAATGACGATTGGAGAATGAGGGTTTGGTTGTTTGATGCGTTGGTTTGGGCGGTGTTGTGTTATGGAGTGGAGGTCTGGGGATGGAAAGAATATAGGAAAGTGGAAAGCATGCATGAGAGATTTCTGAGATGGGTAATGGGGGTTAGTTGGAGTTGCCCAGGATACATGTTAAGGGAAGAAATAGGAAGGGAAAAAATTGTAACTAGACAAATTAAGAGAGCCTGGAAGTTTGAAGAGAAGCTGAAAAGGGGAGAAGGTGGCAGAATAGCACAAGTGTGCTTGGACGAAGTTCGGAACAAGGAGACGAGGGGCAATTTGGGAAATGGGAGGAAGAAAGGAAAAAAATGAGGAGGGCTTGTGATATACAAGAAGGGGTACTGGAGTGGGAAAACATAGAGTTAGAGCTATTAGTAAAACAAGGAGAAGAGAGATGGATAAAGATTATGGATTCGAGGTACAATAGATGGTATATGATGGTCAAAGGGTTAGAGGAACCAGAATATTTGCAAAAAATAAAAAAGGAAGACAAATGGAATAGAGTGGTACGGTTTAGAATGGGAGAAGGAGTGAGATCCTGTAGATATTGGATGGATGAAGAGGACAATCTGTGCAGAGTATGTGGATACGAAATCGAGTCATGGGCACATGTATTAGAGAGGTGTACAGGAGAGGAAGATGGACAGTTGAGTGTGGATGAGTGTGTAAGATGGATTTTGGATGGTAATGGATAGGGAGTGACGTGGATGAAAAAACTGGAAGAATTAAGAGAAAGCAAGGGAGCAGGGCAGAGCCAAACGGGTGATCCTGTCTAAAGGAAAGTAACTAGCAAAAATTTTAAATTTTTAAATCGGTGAAAATGTATTTGATGGTAAGAGAAAACGGAAGCCCTGGAAGATCGCTCATTTGTAGAAGTTTAAGAACGAATAGTATTAATATTATTGTTATTTTAAGTAAGGCGAAATATTAGAATATAAGCAGCGGTTAAGTTAGGTTAAGGATGAAATGTAAATATATGTACAGGGAGCGGAGGCCCTGAAACCCGTAAAAGGGAGAGATTAAATATACAGTCTCAGTATACAGGAAAATGATTTTTAAAAAATTAATAATTAGGGGCGATATTAAAAATTAAAATACGTATTCACGTTTCTGGATTTTTATTTCTTAAAATCAAAAATATAAACAATTTAAAATCTTCTATTGAACAAATTTTTCAAAATTTAATTAAGAAAATTATTTTTAAACAATTAATAATAAGGGGCGATATTAAAAATTAAAATACGCATTCACGTTTCTGGATTTTTATTTCTTAAAATCAAAAATATAAACAATTTAAAATATATGTACTTTGGAACAAATTTTTAAAAATTTAATTAAGACAATTATTTTTAAAAAATTAATAATTAGGGGCGATATTGAAAATTAAATAAATACGCATTCACGATTCTGGACTTTTATTTATGAAACAAATTTTTTAAAATTAAATTAAGAAAATGATTCTAAAAAAATTAATAAATATGGGCGATATTAAAAATTAAAAACGTATTCACGTTTCTCGACTTTTATTTCCTAAAGTCAAAAAAAAGTAAAAAAAAACTATTTTAAATCGACTGTGAAACAAATTTTCAAGAATTAAATTAAGAAAATGATTTTGAAAAAGTAATAATTAGGGGCAATATTAAAAATTAAATAAATACGCATTTACGTTTCTTGAATTTTATTCCTAAAGTTACAAATATAAACAATTTCCAATCAACTATGGAACAAATTTTTAAAAATTAAATTAAAAAATGATATTACAAAAATTAATAATTAGGGGCGATATTAAAAATTAAAATACGCATTCACGTTTCTGGATTTTTATTTCCTAAAGCAAGATATATAAAAAATTCAAAATCCACTATGAAACAAATTTTTAAAAATTAAATTAAGAAAATGATTTTACAACAATTAATCATTAGGGGCGATATTAAAAATTAAAATACTCATTCTTGTTTCTGCACTTTTATTTCCTTATGTTAAAAATATAAACAATTTCGAATCCACTATGAAACAAATTTTTAAAAATTAAGTTAAGAAAATGATTCATAAAAAATTAATAATTAGGGGCGATATTAAAAATTAAATAAATACTCATTCACGTTTCTGGACTTTTATTTCCTAAAGTGAAAATTATGAACAATTTTAAATCGACTATGAAACAAATTTTTAAGAATTAAATTAAGAAAATGAATTTTAAAAATTAATAAGTAGGGGCGATATTAAAAATTAAAATACGCATGCACGTTTCTGGATTTTTATTTCCTAAAGCGAAATATATAAAAAATCAAAATCCACTATGAAACAAATTTTCAAAAATTAAATTAAGAAAATGATTTTACAACAATTAATAATTAGGGGCGATATTAAAAATTAAAATACTCATTCACGTTTCTGGACTTTTATTTCCTAATGTTAAAAATATAAGCAATTTCGAATTCACTATGAAACAAATTTTTAAAAATTAAGTTAAGAAAATGATTTATAAAAAAATTAATAATTAGGGGCGATATTAAAAATTAGATAAATACTCATTCACGTTTCTGGACTTTTATTTCCTAAAGTGAAAAATATGAACAATTTTAAATCGACTATGAAACAGATTTTTAAGAATTAAATTAAGAAAATGAATTTTAAAAATTAATAAGTAGGGGCGATATTAAAAATTAAATAAATACGCATTCACATTTCTGGACTTTTATTTTCTAAAGTAAAAAATATAAACAATTTAAAATCCACTATGAAACAAATTTTTAAATATTAAATTAAAAAAATGGGTTTAAAAAATTATTAATTAGGGGCAATATTAAAAATTAAATAAATCCGCATTCACGTTTCTGGACTTTTATTTCCTAAAGTGAAAAATAGCAAAAAATTTCAAATCCACTATGAAACAAATTTAAAAAAATTAAATTGTGAAAATGATATAAAAAAATGAATAATTAGGGGCGATATTAAAAATTAAAATACGCATTCACGTTTTGGACTCTTTATTTCCTAAAGTGAAAAATATGGAAAATTTGTAATCCAATATGAAGCAAATTTTCAAGAATTAAATTAAAGAAACTAATAATTAGGGGCGATAATAAAAATTAAAATACTCATTCACGTTTCTGGACTTTTATTTTCTAATGTTAAAAATATAAACAATTTCAAATCCACTATGAAACAAATTTTCAAGAATTAAATTAAAGAAATGATTTAAAAAAATTAATAATTAGGGGCGATATTAAAAATTAAATAAATACGCATTCACGTTTCTGGACTTTTATTTCCTAAAGTAAAAAATATAAACAATTTAAGATCCACTATGAAACATATTTAAAAAAATTAAATTAAGAAAATGATTTTAAAAAATTAATAATTAGGGGCAATATTAAAAATTAAAATACGCATTCACGTTTGTGGACTTTTATTTCCTAAAGTGAAAAATATAAACAATTTAAAATCCACTATGAAACAAATTTTTAAAAATTGAATTGAGAAAATGATTTTTTTAAATTAATAATTAAGGGCGATATTAAAAATTAAAATACGCATTCATGTTTCTGGTTTTTTATTTCCTAAAGCGAAATATATAAAAAATTCAAAATCCACTATGAAACAAATTTAAAAAAATTAAATTAAGAAAATTATTTTACAACAATTAATAATTAGAAGCGATATTAAAAATTAAAATACTCATTCCCGTTTCTGGACTTTTTTTTACCCTAATGTTAAAAATATAAACAATTTAAAATCCACTATGAAACAAATTTTGAAGAATTAAGTTAAGAAAATGATTTTAAGAAAAATTAATAATTAGGGGCGATATCAAAAATTAAATAAATACGCATTCACGTTTCTGGACTTTTAGTTCCTAAAGTAAAAAATATAAACAATTTCAAATCCACTATGAAACAAATTTTTAGAAATTAAATTAGGAAAATGATTTAAAAAAATTAATAATTAGGGGCGATATTAAAAATTAAAATACTCATTCACGATGCTGGACTTTTATTTCCTAAAGTTAGAAATATAAACAATTTAAAATCCATTATAAAAACAATTTTTAAATGAAAAATTGAAAAAAATGAATAATTTCGAATTGAAATCTTGAAAATTCCTTAAAATCCTTATAGAAATTCAATAAAAATTCAAATGCTTTAAATCTGGTAAAATTCCTTGAAATCCCTTGGAATTTCATTATCTAGAATTCAGTTATCTAGAAAACTGTTAAAATTATTTTTTATTTCATGTAGTAAGGTTGTCTACTATTAGGGGCGATATTCAAAATTAAAATAAGCGTTCACGTTTCTGGACTTTTATTTCCTGAATTGAAAAAATATAACAAATTTAAAATCCATTATGAAACAAAATATTAAATTAAAATAATGAGTAAAAAAAAATAATTCCGAATTGAAAGCATTTGAAATCCCTTGAAATCCTTGGAGATTCAACAAAATCTTGCGAAATTCCTTAAAAACTCTTGAAAATTTCATTATCTAGAATTTAGTTACCTAGAAATCCCCTAAAATTATTTTTCATTATTTCATTTCAATTCATAACAATCCTAAATTAATAATTTTTTTAATAATCTACTATTAGGAGCGTTATTAAAAATTGAAAGACGCGTTCACGTCTATGGACTTTTATTTCCTAAAGTTAAAAATATAAAAAATTTAAGAATACATTTTGAAACCAATTTTTAAATATTAAATGAAGTTTTTTTTTTAAATTTATTTTTTTTAATTATTATTTTTTTTTTCATTTCGTGGGTGTGGTGAGCCCACACTTGTAGTTATTTATAACTACAAGAAAAACCTAGAAACACTACCCGAATCGGGTAGTGTCACGCCTACCCTGAAA
>CAKNYM010049441.1:55690-74788 GCA_932195095.1 Andricus curvator
AAATAAAGTTGTTTAAATAATTAATAAATCTTAAAAATTTGAAGAGCATAGAAATAAGTCATCGGAAAGATATTCTTAGTTAATTCTGTAAAAAATTCACCCTATTCGTTGAAAAATAGCCAAATTCTGATTTTTTAAAATAAAGTTGTTTAAATAATTAATAAATCTTAAAAATTTGAAGAGCATAGAAATAAGTCATCGGAAAGATATTCTTAGTTAATTCTGTAAAAAATTCACCCTATTCGTTGAAAAATAGCCAAATTATGATTTTTTAAATGAAAGTTTAAATTATTAATAATTCTTGTAAATTTACAAAAAAAACATAGAAAAGATCGTCGGAAAGACAATCTTAGTTGACTCCGTAAACAAATTGTGTCTATTCCTTGCAAAATACCCAAACTCTGAATATGTTTATAAAAAAAATTTTAATAATGAAGAATTATTGTGAATGTGCAAAGTAATGTACGAAATTCTTATTTTAAATACTTACTTTGTTGCTTCCGTAAAAAATTGAGCCTATTCCTTTGAAAATAGACAAACTCTGAATATGTTTAGGAAAATTGTTTAAATGATTAATAATTATTATAAATTTGCGTAGTATCGTAGGAAATAGTCCTCGAAAAGACATTCTTAGTTTCCTCCGATTTGCTGATAAAAATTGTTTAAATAATTAATAATACTTGGGAATTTACAAAGTATCACAGAAAAAAGTTATCGGAAATATATTCTTAGTTAATTCTGTAAAAAATGTAGCCTATTGGTTGATAAATAAGCAAACTCTGAATTTGTTATGTGAATTGTTTAAATAACTAATAATTCTTTTAAATTGGCAAAGCAACATAGAATAGAGTCATCAGAAAGACATTGTTAGTTTACTCCGTAAACAAATTCACGGAGAAAAATGGATGTTTAAATGTAGATGTTCAAAGGGTAAGATTGTTCCGCCTAACATGCAGATATTCATGCCAAACATCTACTATCTTTTTGAGATGTTAGGCGTAAAAATATTTTTATGTTAAACTGTAACATATTCAGATGTTAAAATCATCTGAACGCATGCGCATTGCGCATTCGAATTTCACGACTATATTTGACGGCTATATAATTTCGATATTACAATTATGGAATATTACAATTTTTGAACATTTTCAAAGAATCCAAATTAGCTATCCTTAATTAAAATTGTATAACGACTTTTTTCTGTCTACAGGACGGAACAATATTCTTAAGTTTGACGTTATATTGACTCGAACACCTTTGAACATTTGACACGTGATTTGACAAAATGTTTGTGAATTTATAATAAAATATGAGTTTAAGTAACCTCAAATAGATAGAATTTTAAATGCAGATTACATATTATTGGTTCTCAGCTTACTTACCCCGTTTTTATTTTTTATTTTGAATTAAAAATATTAAACATAACCTCAGCTAGACTGAATGTATTTTCTGATCAGCATTTCATACCCTGTATCTGTTTTTCGTTCATGTACGAAAATTCAAGTTTAGTTTTAAATTCACAAATAAGTTATCAATTAATTCCTTAAATGCTCAGAAATAAGTAAATTCCTCAAATATTTACAGCCGTGAGTTGACATAACCATACATGTAATATTTCGGATATTTCAGGTTGAACATTTTGGATGTTTCAGAGTAACATCTCAGTTTTTAATATCTACAGATCCTAACTTTGAACATCTAGATTGCTGTCCTATAGTTAAACATAAAATATGTTAACCCTGAAGATCTAGATGTTACGTTTAAACATCCATTTTTCTCCGTGTTGTGTCTTTTCCTTGAAAAATACATAAACTCTGAATCTGTTTATGAAAATTGTTTAAATAAATAATAATTATTGCAAATGTGCAAAGTAATATAGGAAAGTCTTATTGGAAATACGTACTTTCTTGCTTCCGTAAACAAATTGAGCCTATTAGTTTCAAAACAGCTAAACTCTCAATTTGTTTATAAAAATTGTTTAAATAATTAATAATACTTGAGAATTTACGAAGTATCACAGAAAAAAGTCATTGGAAAGATATTCTTAGTTAATTCTGTGAAAAAATGTAGCCTATTCGTTGACAAATAGCTAAACTCTGAATTTGTTTATGAATATTGTTTAAATAATTATTAATTATTGTATATTTGCAAAGTATCGTAGAAATTTTGATGCACTAAACAAGATCCTAGTCGTTGAAAAATGACCAAGTTCTTGATTTCTTTAAGAAAATTGTTTAAATAATTAATAATTCTTGGAAATTTGCCATGCATCATATAAAAAAAGTCATGGGAATGATATTTTTAGTTAATTCTGTAAAAAAATGTAGCCTATTTGTTAAACATAGGCAAATTCTAAATTTTTTAATGAAAATGATTTAAATCATTATTAATTCTTGTAAATTTATAAAGCAACATCGAAAAGAGTCACCAGAAAGACTTTTCGTAGAATCATAGAAAAAAGTAATCGGAAAGATATTTTTGGTTAATTGTATAAAAAAATTCAGCCTATTCGTTGAAAATAGCCAAAATATGAATTTGTGAAGCAACCTAGAAAAAGAGTCTTCGGAAAGACATACTTAGTTGACTCGGTAAACAAATTGTGCCTATTTCTTGAAAAATAACCAAACTCTGAATATTTTTGTGGAAATTGTTGAAATAATTAATAATTATTGTAAATTTTCAAAGTATCATACAAAGGAAAGAGTTATTTGAAAACCATTTTTTATTGATTCCGTAAACAAATTGAGCCTACTCGTTGAAAAATGGAAAAAAAATTAATTCTTTGAAATTTGCAGAGCATTATAGAAAAATGTCATTGAAAGATATTCTTATATAATTCTGTAGTAAATTCAGCCTATTAATTGAAAAACAAAATTTATTATCAAAAATCTTAATTTTAAATAATTAATAATTCTTGGGAATTTGCGAAACATAATGCAAAAAACTCATCGAAAAGACATTCTTAGTTGATTCCGTGAACAAATTAAGCCTATTCGTTGAAAAATAGAAAACTCTGAATTTCCTTACAAAAATGGTTTAAATCATAATTCGTGGGAATTTGCAAAGCAACATAGAAAAGAGTCATCGCAAAGATATTCTCAGTGAATTTTTTTAACAAATTGAGCCTATTTGTTGAAAAATAGACAAACTATGAATTAGTTTATAAAAAGTGTTTAAATAATAACTCTTGGGAATTTTCAAAGCACCATAGAAAAGAGTCATCGCAAAGATATTCTTAGATCATTTTTTTTAATTGAGGCTATTCGTTGAAAAATAGACAAACTCTGAATTTGTTTATAAAAATTGTTTAAATAATGATTAATTCTTGTAAATTTGCAAAGTATCATATCAAACAGTCACTGGAAAAGCATTCTTAGATTATTTTTTTTAATTAAGCCTATACGTTGAAAAATAGAAAAACTCTGAATTTGTTTATAAAAATTGTTTTAATAATTAATAATACTTTCAAATTTTTTGAGTTTAATATCAAAAAGTCACAGAAAAAGCATTCTTAGTTTATTCCGTTAAAAAAAAATTAAGCCTGTTCGTTGATAAATAGCCAAACTGTGCATTTTTTTTTTAAATTGTCAAATAGCATCTTTATTCAAGTAACAGTAATAAAACTTTTATTCCTCGCACATTCCATACCGAAACTCTGGATTTCAAGGAGCTAAACATTCCCAATCCCGAAAAGAACTTTTGTTCAATAATTTGTTTAAAACGTAATAAACAATTTTTTTAATCATTCTTATTTGCTGGAAATTATTTACAGATAGTTTCAGCACAGATATAAAACCTTTTTTGATAAATCAGAAAATTAAAAAAAATGGTACTTCTGAAATGTTAAACAAAAATGTAAAGTTGGTTTTTAAATAAAAAATTAACAAAATTTATTATAAAAAATCCAAACACAAATTTTCCGAAATGTCAAAAGCTTTAATTAAAAAATAAACGGTAACGACACAAACCAACTTTCAAAGATAGGATATATACATTTTTAATCAAATAGTTGAATTTTCAACCGAAAAGATTAATTTTCTACCAAAAAAGACCAAATAAGTTCAACAAATTACATGAATTTTCAACCTAATGGTTGAATTTTTAAACTAAAAGCATCAATTTGTAACCAAAAATGTAACATTTAAACTTTAATTAAAAATAATTAATTTTTGATATAAAAGAACGAATCTTCTACAAAATAGTTGAATTTTCTACCAAACTATTGAATTTTCAAGACAAATTTTCTATGTAAAACAATTGAATTTTCAGCCTGAAAATATGAAGCTTCAACAAAAAAGTTCATTTTCAATCAAATATTTGTATTTCAAGTTAAAAAAATTAGTTTTTACCCCAAATAAGAAAACTTTCAGCAAAATACATAAATTTTGATCCAAATAGTTGAATTTTGAACCAAGAAGAATTATTTTCTACAAAAAAAGACGAATTTTCAAACAGTTTCATAATTTTTCAACTAAACAGTTGTATTTTCAAACTTAAAAAAATCAATATTTAACCAAAAATGCAGTAGTTCAGTTTTAATTAAAGAAAATTAATTTTGAATGAAAAAAAAACGAATTTTCTACAAAACAGTTTAATTTTGTGTCAAACAGTTGAATTTTCTACCAAACTGTTGAATTTTCAAGCAAAAAAGAAGAATTTCTACAAAATAGTTCATTTTCAATTAATCAGTTCAATTTTCAACAAAATATTTCAATTTTTGGTTAAAAAACTTAGTTTTTAACAACAAAAAAACGAATTTTCAAATAAAATCATGAATCTTCAACAAAAAAATAAATTTTTTAAAAAGTATTTTAATTTTCAAACAAGCAGTAGAATTTCCAACATAAAAAGATGAATTGTCAACGAAAAATGTAATAGTGGATATTTCAATAAAAACAGATTTTTTTATTTAAAATAAAAAAGAGTGCGATTTAACCAACAAAAAAGAATTTTCAACAAAATACTTAATTCCTCAACTACAACAGATTAATTCAAACTAAACAGTTGCATTTTTAACCACAAAATTAATGTTCTACCAAAAAAGATGAATTTTCAACAAAATAAGTAAATTTTCAACCAGATAGTTAAATTTTCTACTAAATTATTGTATTTTCAAGCCGAAAAGACGATTTTTCTATAAAGCAGTTGAATTTTGAACAAAACAGGTAATTTTCAACCAATCAGTTGAATTTTCAACAAAATAGTTAAATTTTCAGTTAAAAAAATTAATTTTCAACATAAAAAAAAATTTCAACCAAAATTATGAATCTTCAACCAAAAAAGTGAACTTTTGAGAAAGTATTTCTATTTTCAACCAAGGAGATGAATTTTAAATTGAAAAATGTAAATTTTCAACGAAAAATGTGATTTCAAACTTCTTTTCAAAATTAAACTATAGAACATTGTGCGTGCTACGCGCGCACTAATTAACCTCTCTTTAGAAAAAACTCGGTTCATTTTCCAATATTTTGTTATGGATTTTACAGAAAATCTTATATGATTTGTGAAAATTGTATATGATTGACAAAAGTTTCCTTATTATAGCGAAAAAATTCCAGTAATTGCAATATGAATGACACCGTACTTTTATTTTATTTTTTTAATTTAAAAAACATAAAAAAATACATTTTCAAGGTATTTCCGGATGAAAAATTCATCAAGGTAGAATCAAATTCGACTATTTGAATTTGATTCGAATTTTTTATAATATTCCATTTACCGCGGTTTCTGGACATATTTTTCACATAAATGTAATAAATTATTTTGCTTTTGTATCAAATTTTTTTTTCTAAGTTCAAGATTAAGAAAAATCTGATATTTATGTTCATGATGAAATTTAGCACAAACGGTTAATTTTTGCTAGTTCTATTACATATTTGAGCTTCTCTTTACATGTCGATCCTGTAATATGACAAATTTCACGTCTCAACTTTACATTTTAGAGGTTTTCCATATTTTTCAAGATAAATACCTCATAGAAAGGAAAACAGAAAAATATGGAATTCACAGGGTATTTAAATCAGTTCTTGCTCGAATCATCTTGTGAATTTGACACTGGTTCTTTTTGGTTGAAAATTCAAATATTAGGTTGAAAATTAGATTGAAAAATAAAATATTTGGTTGAAAATTCATGTATTTTGTAAAAAAATTATTCTTTTTTGGTAGAAAATTAACCTTTTCGGTTGAAATTTCATTTCTTTGGTAGAAAATTAGTTTTTTTTTTGAAAATTAATTTTTGAAACTGAAAATGTAAATATTCCACTTTTCGTCGAAATTTTTCTTTTGATAGACATTTAATCTTTTTGGTTGAAAAATCATCTGTTTCGTTGAAAATTTACCTATTTCGTTGAAAATTTATTTTGTTTGGTTAAAAACTTATTTCTCTAACTTGAAATCAAACTATTCTAGTTTTTGTTGAAAATTGAACTTTTTTTGTTGAAAATTCATCCATTTTGTAGGAAATTTGTGTTTTTTTGATAGAAAATTCATCTTCTGGGTTGAAAATTGCACTATTTGGTTAAATTTTTTTTATTGATGATGCATCATTTTAGTTAAAAGTTCATTTCTTTGGTTAAAAATTTAACAACTTTTGTTGAAAATTCGTTTTTTTCCTGTTGAAAATGAGTTTTCTTACTCAAAATGTAGCTATTCCATGTTTATCAGAAAATTGATCTTTTCCAGTTGAAAATTTACTTATTTTGTTAAAAACTCGTATTCTTTGGTCGAAAATCCAATTATTTTGGTAGAAAATGCATTATTTTTGGATTGTAAATTCAACTTTTTTTTCTCAAAAATTCGACTTTATGACTTGAAAACTCAACATTTTGGATGAGATTTTTTTTCTTTATTGATTGAAAAATCTTTCTTTATTGAAACTTTGTTGAAAATTCTTAATTAAGTTTTCGAGATTTTCATGACACACCTATTTTTTAGAGAATGAATATTCTCAAATTTGGGTCTTAAAACTAAGTCCCTAAAAATGAATATGTTTTTAATTTCAATCTAATAAACTGCAATAATTAACAACTTGAAAATCAATGATAAAGCATTTTCATGTTTTAATACAAAGGAAAAACATACAGTCATCATTATCATACATTTTTTTATTGCACAAATAGAGTTTAAATCACATCAATTAGTTCCAACGAAAGATAGCGCCGAAGAAAGGGGGCTTACTCTGAAAAGTGCGATTTTTCAGAGCGAGCGGTCGAAGTCCACCAGATAGACGCGACTTTTAGGAGAGAGGGAAGACTCACGAAATCTTCCCCCTCCACTTACCACTACATTCTCACGCATATAGCGGCGCCGCTGCCGCGTCTTCCTTTTCTTCATATCGCCAAATTCAATTATGTTTTAAAACATAAATCGTCAGAACTCAGCTAAATATTACTGAAAATATTTGAAATTTGGTATACACACGCAGTATACCCTAGCTATGCCTACAAAATCAAGAAAACAATTAAAGCTGCCTATTGTTTGATAATAGTTAATTGCAAATTCAGACCGGTCGTTAAACACGTTTTTTTAGTTTCGGCGAAGAAAAGTGTCAGGGAACTTCAGAGTTGAAATAACTTCCAGTGAGACATTTGTTCCTTACTATTAAAGGAAGATTTTCGGGAATTTGTAGATCGATTCATTAAAAATTGACGGAAATATCCATTATGTAAGAAAACACGCTACACCCTTTACGATTGCATTGTGAGCATCTCAACGTTCGCCTGTACTCTCAGTGAGTGTAGTTCCACCGACCAAGCTTCGGCGGCGTGGCGTCGCTTATGCGTGAGTGGCGTGGCGTATCCAGTGGCTTAGAGGTGGAGGGGATACACAGGTGTAAGCGGAAATTCCGAGAGTGGTATCCGCCTTCTCTTTCCAACCTATGTATGCCCTCCACCTCCAAGGCGCAAGATAGGCCGCGCCACTCACGTCAGCTCACGTATAAGCGACGCCACGTTGCCGAAGCTTGGTCGGTGGAACTGCACTCAGTGGTACTCGCGAGTACCTTGATAAGCGCGCCTATGAGTACAGTTCCACCGACCAAGCTTCGGCGGCGTGGCGTCGCTTATACGTGAGTTGCGCGGCTTATCCAGCGGCTTGGAGGTGGAGGGGATACATAGGAGTGAGCGAGGTAGCATCAGCGGTCTTTTTTCAATCTCTGTATCCCCTCCACCTCTAAGCCACTGGATAGGCCACGCCACTCACGTATAAGCGACGCCACGCTGCCGAAGCTTGGTCGCTGGAACTGTACTCTATGAAGGATACGACTTTTCCAAGAATTAGCATGCAATTAAAAAGCGAAAAATGTAAAGAGACAGAACGTAAACAAACCGTCTAGTGCCTTTGTTTTGAAATTGTCGCTATGCAAAGGTTAATGATTAATCCATAAAAATGCGATTATCGAAATGTTGATGTTTCCTAAAAAATTTACATCTATCGCGGATTAGATGCTATGAAAGAAGAAACAAATTAATTTTAATGAATTACTCGTTGGCACCTTTGTCTATTTTGGCTATGGAAAAACGAACGAGAGACGAGGAAAGAGATACACGGAAAAAATTTATCCGTAAAAAAGTCACGAACTAGTATCTAGGTGCTCGGATATGAGAAAAATTCATCGGATATTGATGTATTTTCGTAAATAATCTGCGAACTTTTGAGAAAAAATTGACCAACTCCATGTGAAAATTCTAAAACGGTTCATCACTTTTTTTACGTGAATAATTACAAAAGTATTACGAGTGATTGGGAAACGATTTTCAGAGCACTCACGAGCTTGCCCGACAAATCTGGGAACTGGAAAGTAGGTTCGCCTGTACGTGGCCCGCGCACACGCTCACCCAAACAAGCGGTGCGTGTGTGCGCTCGTATGTGTGCTTCGAGCTCGTCGGATGAGTGGCTAGAAGTTTTATAATACCTATTTTGTTTGGCCTCGATGGCTGCGCGTGTTTACGCACTCCTGGTTTATGTTTAGAAACTGGTGAGTCAGCAGTCTTTGAGGGTTCGAATCTTCTGAGATGCGAAGTTATAAATTAATATAAATTAAATCGCACAAATAAAATGTTTCCTCTTTATATTTCAGTCTGAAATTTTCAGGAACTGTTCGTAGGAAATTCGAACTGTTCGTAAAAAACTTCGAAATTTATCCATACATTTCTCATAGAAATAAGGATGTAATGTTTAATTTTTTTATCTCGTATCCGAGACCTAGCTACAAGTTCGTGACTTTTTCCCGGATCAATTTTTTCCGGAGTATATATGAGACGCGGAGATGTAGTGGTGAGTGGTGGGGGGTGTTTCACGGGATCTCGAGCGAAAGCCCGATTTGTGGGGTACCTAACAACTCAATTATTAGCAATAATAACGCCCGGAATTTTTTTTCGATGGTTTCATTAAAAAGAGCAACTCAAAAACTATCGAAGGGTGTAAAAACCTCGATTTCGATTTTTTTAAGAGTAAGCCCCCTTTCTTCGGCGCACGTCATTATACGTATTTCTAATCTAATCCAAAACTTCCGCATGCAAGTAAGAACAGTGCTCATAAATCTACGGACGGTCAACCTTACTATAGTTTGAAGAGTTGAACAAGCTCTAAGATCCATCAACAGGGAAACTATTATTTATAAAAAGAATAATGTGCGACGTGAGTGTACAGGTAATGCAAATTTATTTAATCTAATTTTATTTCCTTGTGCATTTTCTGTAAGATTTTCATTTTATTTACACTACCGAGCGAGAAACTTTTTTAAAAAACCGCGTCAGAAAGCTTATGAAATTGGGCGTCGAGTGACCCCTGATAGATATGTTTTTTAATCATAAAATATTTTCTTTTGACTGGTTATTAGATAATAATAAATTAGAGGACTTCACGTATCCCTTTTTTCAATAAAATACTTGATTCATCAACAAAGAAAGATTTTTCAGTCAATAAAGAGAAAAATGTCATGAAAAATGTAGAATTTTCAATTTGAAAAAATGAATTTTCAAGAAAATATATACAATGCTAACCAAATAATTGAATTTCAACCAAGAAGAATTATTTTCTACCAAAAAATACCAAATAAGTTCAACAAATTACATGAATTGAGCCGCCGGATGCAATAACCAGCCCGACGCTCGAAAACGTGTAAAAGTATTGTCCGATCGTTTCAAAAAAGGAAAATGTTCAAAATCGAAAAATCAATTTTTTGAAAATGTAGAAACGTAGAGAATAAGGAAATGAAACTTTTTCCTATGAGCATTTTTTTGCCAAACGCTTATTTTTAATAATAAAAACGAAATATTAAAAAAAAAAATTCCCCCTGAGTTAATTAAGTTTGAAAACTTAAATCGTTCTAACTCGGCCAAATATTATTGAAATGAGTTCATATTTGCAGGACATTTTCAAAATACTCTATCGATGCCTGCGAAATTATGAAAATGTTAACAATCACTTATTGTTTAATAATGTTTGATTGCAAAATGAAGTCAATCGATAATTGCGTTCTCTTGGTTTCGCCGATAAAAAGTATCTAGGTAACTTCGACTTTCAAACAACTTCCAGTGAGAGATTTGTTCAGCAATTTTGAATGAAGTATTTTTGGAAAATCTCATATCCATTCGTTGAAAATTTACTGAGATATTCAGGTTTGGAAAAAGCACCCGACGTCTGCCCGCGATGTTAGCTAATGCGTCGCGAGGACTGCTCTGTCAGGCAGCGTTCTCGAAGTTCAGTTTTGATTTTTTGTTAATATTTTGGAAGGAGTTCGGAGATAAATTAGTTAACTCTCTTCATCCTTGACACTGTTAATTTGAAGGTAGGTCTGTCAACTATAAAAAATACTGTATTTTTGGAAAACTCATTGTTCTAGAGAAAGTTTTTTTTAAACGCTTTATATTTTTAGACATGAATTGCAAATTTTTATTTTCAATTGGTTGATTACTTTTTACATTTAAGAATAATTAAGGGGCACCAAGCAAGAACGACACATAGATCCGTTTCACAGCAGCGTTCACTCCTGACCAGATATCCAAATTGAAAATTTTAATTTTTTTAATGTATCTTACATTAGAGATCTGTGTATCTCAATTTACAGCGAATATCCTGAATTATTGAGAAAGTTTATACTATACAAACCTAAAATTGAACTTGATTTAAATAAAATGTGAAAAAAGAACAAAAATGCGACAATTAAATTTGGAAACTTAATTTTAATTATTACTTTAACTGTAATAAAATAATGTTGCATGAGGTGAACACTTTTTAGTGAAAACTACAATGATCTATTTTATTTTAAAGCGAAATTTATTGCTTTGGCTGCGTTTAGGATAACATAGGCTGGAGGTCATTTTAGTGCTTATTCAATATATGTACTTGCAAATCTTTCTATTTTTCTATAAAATAACTTTTTCTTTTATTATACATATATTATAATATAATTATTTCTCTCCTACCTCCTTCAAAAATATTAACAAAAAATCCCAACTGAACTTCGAGAACGCTGCCTGACAGAGCAGTCCTCGCGACACATTAGCTAACATCGCGGGCAGACGTAGAGTGCTTTTTCCAAATCTGAATATCTCTATAATTTTTTAGCGAATCGATATGAGATTTTCTAAAAAACTTCATTCA
This sequence comes from Andricus curvator, assembly GCA_932195095.1. Taxonomy (NCBI): domain Eukaryota; kingdom Metazoa; phylum Arthropoda; class Insecta; order Hymenoptera; family Cynipidae; genus Andricus; species Andricus curvator. The sequence continues at coordinate 67,295 of CAKNYM010049441.1, forward strand.
ACATTGCTGAACAAATCACTCACTGGAAGTTGTTTGAAAGTCGAAATTACCTAGATACTTTTCATTGGCGAAACCAAGAAAACACAATTATCGATTGACGTCATTTTGCAATGAAACATCATTAAACAATAAGCGATTGTTAACTTTTTCATAATTTCGTAGACATCATTAGAGTATTTTGAACATGTCCTGCAAATATAAACTCATTTCAATAATATTCGGCCGAGTTAGAACGATTTAAGTTTTAAAACTTAATTAAATCAGGGAGACATTTTTTCAATATTTCGTTTTTATTATTAAAAATAAACGTTTGGCAAAATAAATTCTAAGAGGAAAAAGTTCCATTCCCTTCTTCTATACAATTCTACATTTTCAAAAAATTGATTTTTCGAATTTGAAAATTTCCTTTTTTTGAGACGATCGGACAATAGTTTTACTCGCTTTCGAACGTCGGGCTGGTTATTGCACCCGGCGGGTCAATTTTCAACCTAATAGTTGCATTTTCAAACTAATAAAATCAATTTGTTACCAAAAACGTAACATTTAAACTTTCATTAAAAATAATTATTTTTGATATAGAAAAACGAATCTTCTACGAAATAGGGTAAGTGTCCCAATTACTGCGGTGTCATTATTTAACCTCACTTCAGTTCAATTTTTCACCTATTTCATATTGAAATAATATGGTTCTTCTGTTCTAGCATAAAGAATAATGTATTTTGTGAATTAAAAAAAATTGGCAAGCACAAGAATCTAACATAACGTATTGAAATGGTAAAAAATTGAAAAAAGAACATATTGTACCTATTACTACGGTTGAAAAAAGACCGTAGGTACCTATTACTGCGGATTTAAAATTTATTTATTTGCAGACATACAAATCATAAATGAACGATTGTAGTTTCAATATAGCCACAAGTAATTTAACCTGAAAAGAAATATAATTTCGAAAGTGAAATAAGCTAATTTAAATATCTGAAGTATATTTCATAAAAAAAATAATATCTCAGGATGTTGTTTCTTTAAAACATGGTCGCCAAGGTAGATTCTAGACACATTTATAAAATATTCCTACATTTTTTCGAAACGTCTAAAAGTCTTAAATATCTTCTAAAATACTCTAATTTTTCCTAAAATTTGGTATAATCCTGTAAATAAAAACAAATTAAAAAATGTTCTATATACTTTTTCGATATATTTGAAATATTCAAAAATCTTTTTGAATTTTCTCGAGAAACATAGGAAAATTATGTTTATATAACCTTAAAGCAAATAAACAATGAAAATAAAAAAAAGTAATTCGAAATTTTTATTTTGTATTAAAATGTATTTTTTCCTTCAAATTAAAATATGCCTAAATTTTTGTTATTCAGGACTGAAAACTCTTTCTTGGTTGCAAATATTTTTATTGAAAATTCGTCTTTTGGTTTAAAAACTAATTTTCTTTTTGTAGAAATTTCATCTTTTTGTTGTTGTTAAAATTGCAAATGTTTAGTTGAAAATTAAAATCTTTCATCCAATTACTTGGTTAAAAGTTAAACTAGTTAGTTAAAAATTCACTTGTTTGGTTGAAGAAGAATCATTTTAGTTCAAAAGTCATCTCTTTGGTTGAAAATGTAACTATTTTGTTGAAAATTTGTCTTTTTTGACAGGAAATTATTCTTCTTGGTTCAAAATTAATCTTTTTGGTTAAGAATTCAAATATTTAATTGAATTTTTGTTATTAATTCAATTGTTTTTTATATAAAATTAAAATCTTTTTTGATTTAAATATCAATTATTACATTTTTCGTTGAGAATTCATCTTTTTTAGTTGAAAATACAAATAATTGGTTAGAAGATGAAGTACTTTGTTAAAGTCATTTTTTTGTTTGGAGATTCGTCATTTTAGTTTGAACTTTGTCTTTTTTGGTAGAAAAATCATTCCTCTTGATGAAAAATTCATGTATTTTGTTGACAATTTTACTATATGGTTGAAAATTAACTTTTTTGTGAAAAATTCATACTTTTGGGTTAAAAAATTTAATTTTTTTGTAGAAAATTCATCTCGTTTGGAAAATATTCTATGTTTTTTGGTTAAGAATACAACTGCTTTTGAACGATTCAAGGGATTTCTAGTGAACCTCGAAAAAAAAATCAAATGAAATTTAATGGGATTCCTAGCGATTTCAAAGTTTTCAAAGGATTTTAAGGTATTTTAAGGAATTTCACAAATATTCAAGGATTTTATTATGTAATCTACAAGGATTTCAAAGATTTCTAGGGATTTAAACGGTTTATGAATTTGATGCAGTTCTAAAACGTAAGACGATTAATCACATTGTTACTTGCTTATGAATTTCATACAGTTCTAAAACATAAGGCGATCAATCACATTGCCATTTATTATGAATTCCATGCAAATCTAAAACATAAGACGATAAATCACATTGTTACTTGTTTATGGATTTCAAACAGTTCTAAAATATTAGACAATCACTCACATTGTCATTTGTTTTTAAATTTAATGCAGTTCTAAAACATAAGACGATCAATCACATTGTTACATGTTTATGAATTTCATATAGTTCTAAAACATATTGCGATCAATCACATTCTTTCTTGTTTATGAATTTCATACAGTTCTAAAACATAAGACGATCACTCACATTTCATTCGTTTATGAATTTAATGCAGTTCTAAAACATAAGGCGATCAATCACATTCTCATTTATTCGGAATTTCATGTAGTTCTAAAACATAAGACGATCTCTCACATTTCATTCGTTTATGAATTTCATGCAGTTCTAAAACATAAGGCGGTCAATCACATTGTCATTTATTATGAATTTCATGAAAATCTAAAACATATGATGATCAAACACATTGTTACTTGTTTATGAATTTCATACAGTTATAAAACATAATGCGATCAATCACATTCTTTCTTGTTTATGAATTTCATACAGTTCTAAAACATAAGACGATCACTCACATTTCATTCGTTTATGAATTTCATACAGTTCTAAAACATAAGGCGATCAATCACATTGTCATTTATTATGAATTTCATGCATTTCTAAAACATAAGACGACCAATCACATTGTTGCTTGCTTATGAATTTCATACAGTTCGGAAACATAAGGTGATCAATCACATTGTCATTTATTATGAATTTCATGAAAATCTAAAACATAAGATTATCAATCACATTGTTACTTATTTATGAATTTCATTCAGTTATAAAACATAATGCAATCAATCACATGTTTTCTTGTTTATGAATTTCATACAGTTCTAAAACATAAGACGATCACTCACATTTCATTCGTTTATGAATTTAATGCAGTTCTAAAACATAAGGCGATCAATCACATTCTCATTTATTCCGAATTTCATGCAGTTCTAAAACATAAGACGATCACTCACATTTCATTCGTTTATGAATTTCATACTGTTCTAAAACATAAGGCGATCAATCACATTGTCATTTATTATGAATTTCATGAAAATCTAAAACATAAGACGATCAATCACATTCTTACTTGTTTATGAATTTCATACAGTTCAAAACATGAGGCGATCAATCACATTATTACTTGTTTATGAATTTCATACTGTTCTAAAACATAAGGCGATCAATCAAAGTGTCATTTTTTTCTAAATCGATCGTCTCAAGTTTCACAACTGTAGGGGAGACCGGGGCGAGATGAGCATACGAGGTCAAATGAGACACTGCATTTTCTCTCAAAATATGTGATATTTGTTCCTGTTCTTTTGAGAAATAACAGCAATAATAATCTTTGATTTATCGGAAAAAGAAAAAAATTAAATATAGCAGATAAAGTAAAAATAAAAATGATTAAAATTTCAAAACCTGACTCCTGTTATTCAATGATATCATAAAACGAAAAGAAATGATCGAAAATAACAGATAATATTTTCAAACTAAAGTTTGTCGTGAAGTTTACTTACCGAACTTGAATGTACTAACGCATTTATACACAATTAATTATTAAAAACAGGTAATATTGAAGTTTTAATGATAATTCGTGATTAGAAGAGTCTATGACTGCTATTGTAAAATCTGTTGTATAAAGAAATTCTAGTGACAGAGCACCTGCAATTAGGTTTGTTTATAAATTTTATTTTTTCAGTTGTTGCAAAATTATGGCTTTTAGGTGTGAATTTTATAAAAACAATTTATCGATTATCTTTAAAAAATTTTAGAAATATGTTATAAATGTAAAATTTCGAAAAAATATTAATTCAACTTGAAATTCGAAAAGTTATAATATAAAGGAAAAAGTTGAATTAATTAACCACTAAATGCATTTATACTGTCAAATATTTATAAAATCCTTCCCCTAAGTAATCAGCCTTAATTATACCTTAAAAAATTATTTGTTGAACATTTTACAGAGCATGAATTGGTACGAATAATAATATTGCTTAATCGTGGAAACAATTATATTTTGTCGTGATACTCATTTCCATTCTCAGAATACCTTAAATAATCTTCTACGTGTACGAAAAACACGAAAAATAATCTTTAATTAACAAAAATTAATAAATAGTTGAGGTGTCTCATCTCGCCCCAATACGTGTCTCATCTCGCCCCAGAGCATGGGACGAGATGAGACATGTGCACAAATTATAATTTTCATATTTTCATCGCAATTGCTATTTTTGGAACACTTCATCTTTTATGAAATTGATACATGAAGGTTCATATAATGTATAGAACCACTTACATTTTTAAAAACTACTTTGTATTTCCAATATTTCACTGAAAATTATAACTATGCTCATCTCGCCCCGGCCTCCCCTATGAAATTCAGAAACGAATAAAATGTGAGTGATCGTCTTATGATCCACAATTGAACATCTGATGTCAAGAACAGTATTAAGAACAAGTTTTCGGAAATAGAAAAGAAGAATCTCATAAAAGGATAATCTAAATTAAATTTTTGTCCGTATAATCATTCTTCATAAAAAAACAAATAAATCGACCTGTAGTATATGTCCAAAAAGTAAATACATCCTGAATTACAGTGCATTGAAATTTGAGTAAATTTTTCGCACTTCTTTCAGTTTTTTCGAATATTTCATAAACTGTTATAGATATCGCTGAAGACGATATGCGCAATAATAATGATAATAATAATAATAAAGATAAAGGCATCGAAATGACCCACGGTGTGGATAGAAAAACATTTTTCGCCCTTTAAAAAAATTGTTAAACAATTTTTCATTGAAAATTTTAATTGCGAATATCTTTTAACCCAGACAGATTCCTGTTCAGCATTGAAAAGTACTTCAGAATTGATGTCGCATTCAGCGAGGGCATAGGTCATTTTTGTTGATTAGGAAACTTGTGGAAAAAACTCAAATTGATAGAACGTAACCTTTGAAATCTTATCTTCAATTTGAGTAAATAAAACTTCAAAAGTCTTCACGGATTTCCAAGATATGACAAAAAAACATCACGTGCGTCCTAAACTACGACCCAAGACAGTTTTATGTGTACACATCTTCGGTAAACGTTAACTGAAATTTAAATCTTACATAAAGCAAATAATAACTCACGTACATGTAGGAGTATAAAAGTTTATTTTCTCTTATATGTAATGCCGTGCAAAAGTTTCCAGACATCTATTTTCCAATAGGATGAACAAGCACCCTAGTTTTAATAATAATGAACTGTAAATTTTCTTTCAATTATTGCATGAAAGATGATAAAAGTACCCGTTTTATGGGCATAAATAAAAGGCAGTATGTCTTAATTTTATTAGTAGTTGTTTGAAAAGAGAGGGGGAGGGGGAGGGAGAGAGCTGAAGGGCTCCTTTGAGTGGGCGAAGAGAAGCAAGCCTCAGGTCTCTGACACACGACACAACGCGTGTGACAGAGCCTTGCATTACACTTTCGAGCCATGGTTTCACTCGACTCAGACGCGACTCCTCATATCGACATCTAAGATGTTTATTTTTTTAATTAAGACTGAAAAGAAATCCATTTTATCATGAATAATTTTTGCAAAATAAGCAAGAGAAAGATTCATAATTAAAAAATAAACTTCCAAACAACCTCACTTTTCGGCTCATTAGAGATAAGAATAAAACAATGAAAAAAGGGGGAGAAAAAGGGCAAAAGTTAACCAAAAACCAACTTCTCACTTTTTCCTTTCTTCGTCCTTTTTATACTACGAGGGGACCAACATGTTTCGAGGCCAATTTAGACCTCCTCATCAGGGATTATTTATAGGGAATAATTTAAAGGTATGACAAAAATTCATATACCTGTAAAGAAAATATTTCAATCAGTATTATTTAAAAATCGATTAAGTTTAATGTAATCAAATATATTTATTGAGAAATTGATTGTTTAATAAAATAGAATTCTTTCTATTATCTGGTCCAAAAAATAGTATATTATGCACCTAGGGGGAGAAAAAGTGCCTCTCCCCCTTGGCGCATGCGATATTTTTTATAACTAATGGATGATTTCAGACATTTCTCGAAATACAGTCATGATTTCAGTCCATATTAGATTTTGTATAATGAAGCATGAAATTAATTTTAACCTAATTTATGGTAATTTTAGAGGTGATGCGTAACTTACCATGAATTACCCAAAATTCATTTTTAAAAATTTCCATGAATTTCCGGAAATTTATGAAAAATTTCGGTAATTCATGGTAATTTTACAGGTAAATATGGTAACTTACCATAGATTACCCAAAATTCATATTTAAAAATTTCCATAAATTTCCGGAAATTTATGACAAATTTCGGTCATTTATTGTAATTTTACAGGTAAATATGATAACTTACCCAAAATTCATTTTAAAAAATTTCCGGAAATTTATGAAAAATTTTGATTATTTATGGTAATTTCACACGTAAATATGGTAACTTACCATAGATTACCCAAAATTCATTTTTAAAAATTTGCATAAATTTCAGGAAATTTATGAAAATTTTCGGTCATTTATGGTGATTTTACAGGTAAATATGGTAACTTACCATATATTAGGGATCGTTCATATACTACGTTACGCGTTTTTCTTTTGTTTATATCGTTGTATCCTTTTCAACTTAACGGAAATGATATTCTCATCTTTATTTAAACAAAAGAAAAACGCGTAACGTAGTTTATAAACGATCCCTTACCAAAAATTCATTTTTAAAAATTTCCATAAATTTCCTGAAATTTATGAAAAATTTCGGTTATTATTGGTAATTTTACAGGTAAATATGGTAACTTACCATAGATTACCCAAGATTCATTTTTAAAAATTTCCATAAATTTCCGGAAATTTATGAAAAATGTCGGTCATTCATGGTAATTTTACAGGTAAATATGGTAACTTACCATGGATTGCCAAAAATTCATTCTTAAAAATTTCCGGAAATTTATGAAAAATTTTGGTCATTCATGGTAATTTTACAGGTAAATATGGTAAATTACCATAGATTACCCAAAATTGATTTTAAAAAATTTCCATAAATTTC
>CAKNYM010049441.1:94646-106662 GCA_932195095.1 Andricus curvator
CCTCACATGTAATGAGTTGGTTGCTGGTTCAAATCCAGTTCGCAGTGAATTTTTTAGAACTTCATTTTTCGCGTTTTAATTTAATTTCGCATAATAAAAACTAATTTTGATATAGTATATTATCTACTTATCAACGATTCTATAACAGAGACCTCTGTTGAATCTAACATCAAAAATACTGGTATTAGGCCTCCAAAAAGATTTCTATTCTATTTTATTTATTTAAGAAAATGAAAATCTTACTTCCCTTATACGAGAAGAAACAATATGCTAATAATGTATAACGTATAGTTTTATTTTCTAAATCTATTATAACGAAGAAGTTACTTATTTTACAAATTGATCTGCAGGTATCAAAAGAGGAACTTTTAGAATTGACGTCGGTTCTTGGTGATACTAAAAAACTTCGAGGTGGAATAATATTTCTTGAAAAATTACCAAAAACACCAACAGGCAAGATCGAAAAAAAAACACTTAAAGAAGTGGCAAAGATTTATGCGCAATCAATGTAACATTTTTTATGACTATTTTAGACCTCTAATCTAGGTCTTAATAGATTTTAGGAGGACCCGTAAAGGGTTTAATTTTAATCGTCTTGTATAGACTCCCTATGCTTTTAAGGGAAAATAACTTGTAATCTAGTTCTCATTTGGCGTAAAACGCTTGTAATCCGAAGTAACTTAGAGTAATTCACTTATAATCTAGAGTAATCCAGTTATAATCCGCAGTAATCGTCTTGTAATACGGCGTAATACAGAGTAATCCACTTGTGATCCAGATAATTCGAAGTGATTTAGGAAATCCCTGTAATTTTATAAATATAATTTTCAACTATTTATAATTTGTGAAATTTTCTTTAATCTCACCTCTCTTTCTTTCACCATTTTAATCTTTAATTGCTCGTCTATTTTCTCTCGTATAACTTTTTCCGTCTTCTCCTGCTGTCTGCGTCAGTTTTCCTGCACTAGCTCTTCGGATTTTTTTATTTTTTTAATCTTTGAATTTGGTACAATTTAAACAGTAATGTCCTCGTCAAAGTCCGTCTCGTCATCGTCATTATACTCGGCTACTATATTATTGCCTAATCTTTTATAATATCGCTTATTAACTCTAGGGTCCTGTGATACACTAGGGTGGTCCAAAAATTCGACCTTCGATTTTTGGTGATACACCCCCCCCCCCATTTTGTTCGTTTTCCTGAAAAAGAAATTCCGTAATTTTTTTAACCCGTGCCCCCGGGCTTTTGAAATAAACACGGGGTTCTAAATGGGAAAAGCTCGATTTTCAAAAAAATGGAAAAAAGAAGTACTTCTTATAAATTTTTTGTGAATTAAAGTATTGTCACCTTTTAAGGAGTCTTTAAGGAATAATTCCCACCCAATAGCTTTCAATTTTGACACACCCAAACCCCTTTAATTGTGCCCGGAATATGTCCCAAAAAATGCAAAATAGCAGTTTTCTATCAAATAAGTTCAAATAAATCCTTTAAAAATATATTGCTCTCAAAATTTTTAATTGTGTAATTACTCCCAGAAAATAATAACTTTTTACTATTTTTGGAAGAAAAAACTGTTTAAACAAATGAAAATTGTTTAAATAATTACCAAATATGTTAAAAAAGAACTTTTGACATTCATCAACTTTGTATAATTTATCCCGATAGATAATAACTTTTCACGGTTTACAGGGGGAAAAATTGTTTAAACAAATTATAATTGTTTAAACAATTAAAATTATTTAAAATATACTTCAAAACTCGTCATTTATCTATTAAAAATAATTCATGTCGAAATTTTTTTCAAAATACCGTCTTTAGCATGAATTTGATAGAAAACTGCTATTTTGCATTTTTTTAGGGCATTTTCCGGGCACAATAAAAGAGCATTTGTAGTGCCAAAATTGAAAGTTATTGGGTGGAAATTATTCCTTGAATACTCCTTAAGAGTTAACTATACTTTAATTCACAAAAAGTTTATAACAAGTACTTCTTTATTCCATTTTTTTGAAAATCAAGCTTTTCCCATTTAAAACCCCATGTTAATTTCAAAAGCCCGGGAGCACGGGTTAATGTTGAAAAAAAAAGAAGAATTACGGAATTTTTTCCCCAGGAAAACGAACAAAATGGTGGGGGGGGGGGGTATCACCAAAAATCGAAAGTCGAGTTTTTACTGGTATAAATGTGGACCACCCTAGTGATACACCTCTCTCCCCAAATATAAACTGTTGTGAGCTTTTTTGCTTTTTCGAAGTACCTGCGAAGTATCGCCCGTCGTACAAAAGAGCATAAGCGCCAACATTTGGCACAGCAAAAGAACATAAGCCCCAACATTTTTTTCAAACAAATTTTTTTGGATTTTTTTTTCAAAAATTAAAAAAAAAAATTTCAATCATTTTTTTCAAAAAGTTTTTTTTCGAACATTTTTTTCAAACGTATTTTTTTCATAAAATCTTTTTTTTTAATTTTTTCGAGTATTTTTTTTTCGAAAAATTTTGTAGAAATTGTTGATGTAAGTTGTTGGCTTTAGGGTCAGGTGAATTGAAATCAATTAAGTTGTTTCAAACGTTTCGGCTTTTCTTCAAAAATTTTCTTCCAAAAATTTTTGTTTCAAAAAGTTTTTTTTTCAACTTTCTTTCAGAAATGTTTGTTTCAAAACTTTTTTCATAACATTTGTTCTTTAAACATTTTTTTCTAAAATTTTATTTTCATAAAATTTTGTTTCAATCAAATTTTTGTTACAAAATTAAAAAATACTTTGTCTTAGGATTCTGTTAAGACTTACATTAACGTCTTAAATAGGCTACGAAACCCTTCCTTGTAGGCGCTCGGCACCTACTTTGACTAATATTTTTTTGTATCAGCCTGTATCTGATCCCGGATTCTCTGATAACGCACAGCGTCGACTTCCATAGATTTCTTGGATTTATCGTTCTGAATTTCATCTTTAACAAAAAGAGAAGCAAACAATGAGCACACACGCATTATTTTTAAATGTTTACTTTTAAAAAAATGTAATGGATACATTTTTTTTAAATTTTACGTACCAACAACAGTTTGTATATTATTTATTGTACAGTCGATCTCTCTCTGCATTTGTAAATATTTTCTTAATACCATAAGTAAAGGTATATCATCATTCCTTTTTATGGCTTCCTGCGCAATATCACCAAGTCGTCCTGGCGAATCACATTGGCTGAGGCAACCTTCTAACGTAGCAATAAACTCGAGTCGCTCATCCTTCCTCTGATGAGAAAGTGCTACCTCGTTGACTTGACTCTCCATTGACATTACTGGGCGTATTCTTCACAAACTGATAACTTTAGACTGCACTGATAGACTCCTCACAGAACACAGTTCACTTTAATACACTGAACTGTTGTACAAAAATATACTATGAAAGCTAATTGCCGTCGACCATATGGTCAAGCGCATATGGTTAAGACTGTGTGACGGTCTAGTAAATTACACTCTTTTTAACTTGAATATAAGATACGTTTGTTTATTTGACCGAAAGATATACAGAGTGACCTGTTCGTAGACAGGGCGCAAGGACTACTGAGGCCCCGAGGGCCTTGTGTAGGCGTCGCAGACTACCCTTAGCTAGAATCTATGAGAGGGGAGAGTGGTGAAGTACAAGTATTACACCCCCTTCGTTAGACTCGTTTTGCTCCTGAAAAACGCAATTTAACGACCTTAGGTGCTACTAACGGCTCACTATTTTCAATTTCATGTGCAGGAGGAGCCTGCGGAACGTAGGTAACAATAGTTGGCGTTGGGGCTGCGTTATTATTTATGTTGTTCGTTGTACAAAATAGGTTGAGACAGACTTTCGGTAGACATTTTTGTACCAGATCGCAGAATCCGCATTTATACATGGAGAATAAGGTTATTATTACTAACGCAACATAACCTAAGTACGTAAGAATTTCTGTGGTGGTTTCAGTCCATGTTCGTGTTCGCCGTTCATTTCTGACTCTATTTAAAACATCATCAATATCATCTAATGTTCTACCTGCTTGCAGTAATTGCTCATTATCAATCTGTTTTTGGATTGGTAGTAGTTTATCGTTGAGTAAATCTAGATCGTTACTGGTATACGGAACAGAAATATTTTTTGTATAATAGATGTGTTTGTTCAGTTCTTTACTTTTTTTCAACTTAACTATGGCACCTTCGGTAGTTAAAATACAATTGCTCTCTGACGATAGAAGTGATGCCTCGTTAATTTTAATATCTTTAATTATTCCTTCGCAGTTAGTTGTCAAGTCGATAGATTTTTCAGGAACTATAATATATCCTTGACTTTCTGCTAAGCTAATAAAAACTAAGTAATCGATTTTGAGAACGGATATTTCACATGTTGATAAATCTAGTGTTTTAATGCTATTACGGATAATTTGGTTTTCGCAACTGTGTGTATCGGCTAACAAGTAAGTTGGATGAGAACGTTGACAGATTTTGATTTTTTCGAGTAGCTTGCACTTGAATATTTCTTTTTCACTAGTAGGGACGTACATGGTTTTTGGATTATTCAAAAAAATGAACTATTCCTTCGGGACGGGTATAAGGAATTGATTGCCATGTTGCTTCGGTATCGGGATTAAATGTTGGATTTTATATTCGTCAATTTCAAATAGTGGTATGTTAACTGAGTACAACAATTTCCTGTTATTCAAACCAATGCTTATTTCAGATATGTCGATAATATGTTGATAATTTACTTCTTTCAGTGGCAAAGCATACTTTACGTTAAATTTATCCTCAAAATTTTTAAGGGATTCTATGAGCAATGTTGGTGTTAAAATTTGCGGATGTACTATGCCATTTTTACCGTCGTTAATCGAATTTATTAACAGTGTGATATCTTCGTTTAACTCATCTATAAGCAAAGTCATGACTATTATCTGATTTGAAATAAACAAATTTTTTGTGTTATCATTTATTCAAGTGCTCATTTGATTTAACCGCTCGGAGTTTTTTTGGTTATGTACAAAAAGTGATTCACCATCATAAGAGCCAGAATTTAAAATCATTCTTATTACCTGCGTTTGGTTTTGGAGACTGGAAGCTAACTGTTTGTTTTCTAAGTAAAGTTTGTCTAATTCATGATCAACATACGTCAAATCAGATTCTGTCAAAGTCCCGAACAGTGTCTTAGATATGCTACCTATTGCATTAATAAATCCTCTTTTTCTATTACGTGTTCCACCTAACAGCTTATATAAAAGGCTACGCTGAATACCTAGTCGCTTCATCCTACCGCTGATGATACTCAACTCAAATTGTTCAGTGCAATTTAAACACATGTTAATTGTTGATTCATAGTGTCCCATCAGGTTATTAAACCTAGTATTAACATTGTCTACGTCGACCGATACATATAAGTGCCAATTTTCGTGGTATAACCTAGCGTCGCCTAAATCTTCCGCAAAAATAGTGACATTATGGAGTGGAGTCACTACGAGGCAGGAAATGGAGGAGATGAGTGAAAGGATGACCCAGGCAGCCCGCATTCTGAAAACATGAGTTTATTGATAGTATGGTTTCAGACGATTTGCATGAATTATGAGGTATTTATTTTCAAAAAGAATTTCGTAATTAGTTTGGCTGGAACGCCGTACTACTGTTGCTGGACCCAACCATTCTGAGTCTAACTTGTTTCTTTTAGTTTCGTTATGGACAAGTACAAGATCTCCGGCACCGAAAATAGGATTAAAAATTATAATATTCGAATCCTTTAATTTCTTTAATCTCTCCTGTGTCCTCTGGATTGATTCTTTTCCTTTTGCTAGATAGGCTTCATGCCGCTTCTTCCACATATCCAAGAGTTCTTGATGGTTTAAAGAACTGGTGGTGGCAAGAATCGAAGGCAAGTTTGCTATTCTTCCGAAGGTCATCTCGAAAGGTGTTAACCCAGTGCTTTCATGAACTGCTACATTATAAGCCAAACAAGTAAGGTTGAGGTTCAAGTCCCATTCAGTTTGATTATCGGCGATAAAGGTTTTTAACAAATCCTTCACCGTTGCATGGGTTCTCTCTAATGCTCCATTCGCCTGAGGGTGAAAGGTTGTAGTTTTTATGTGTCTAATTCTAAATAGATTTTCAAATTTTTGGACCAATTCTGATACGAAGTTTGCTCCTTGATCAGTCAGAATCTGTGTCGGAGAAGAAAATATGTATATGTAATGATCCATCAGTTGTGTTATGATTGACTCACTGCTAGTTTCTTTGAGCGGTATTATGACGAGATACTTTGTTAATACATCTTGGATAGAGAGTATATACTCGTGTCCAGATTGTGTTATAGGCAGTGGTCCAAAAATGTCCATTGCAATTTTATCGTTAGGTGCCACTGGCACATCGGGAATTGCTGCTTCGATTTTCGGCCTAATACGTGTCAATTTCTCTCTTTGACAGATGTCACATTTCTTAATAAAGTCGATGACTTCATTCTCCATATTATCCCAAGAGATAATTTCCCTGAGTCGCTTTATGGTTTTGTTTTCTCCAAAGTGACCTGATCCGATGTTTCCATGTGCTTCAGACAGAAGGTTTTGTTTGTCTTCTATCGTTAACTCTTTGTTTGGTCGATCACATACAAAGAATGCATGTTCTGGGAATTTTTTATGAAGAAGAAAGTTGAGCATGTCGTGCAACCGCACTTTTTCAGTGTTTATTATTAGAGGGTCTTCCATGTGAAATTTGAAGATTTTCCAGTTCTTGCGGTTTGTGAAATCCTTGATTTTCTTATAAAGCAGTTTAATCCAGTCTTCTTCTTGATAATCAGGGAGTTGCATTCGTAAAAGGGAAAACAGATTCTGTTTGCTCACTTTTATCCAGTTTTTTCCGTTAGCGACAGGTTTTGTCTTAACTTTATTAGGGAATCGATTTCTTTTCCATGCCCTATATTCTTCAACTACTTCTTTTTCGTCCTTGGGTTCAGCGGATCTAAGCTGCATGGGTTCCACTTCAGCATTTTCGCTGTCCGTTTCAGAAGGTTCGTATTCGGTGCTCATGTCCGGAACTTCTATTGCATTTCCTTCCTCACCGTCTCCTTCACGTGTTGGATACATACGCGACAATGCATCGGCGGCTGTATTTTCTTTCCCTTTTATATATTCGACTACATATTGGTAACCTTCAAGGCGAAGTCTCCATCTGAGTAGTTTAGACGCTGGATCTTTAATATTAAAGAGCCATTTCAGGGCCTGATGCTCTGTTTGGATTATGAACTTTCTTCCTAACAGGTATTGCCTTAATCGTTTGACTGCCCAGACTATAGCAAGTAGTTCCTTTTGTGTTGTGTCGTAATTCATTTCAGGTTTATTGAGTGTCCTAGAAATGTAACAGCAGGGATGACCTTCTTGAGAAAGGATGGCCCCGAGACCTACATTTGAAGCATCTGTTGTTAAAACAAATTGCTTTTTGTAATCAGGGTATCTCAACACTGGCGATGAGCATAAGCAGTTCTTTAGATCTCCGAAGGCTCTCTCGCAAGCTGATGTCCATTGAAAAGGGTGATTTTCTTTTGTAAGGTCAATGAGTGGCTTAGCCCTCGTGGAAAAGTTCTTAATAAATTTTCGATAATACCCGGCGAGTCCCAGAAACGATTTCACCTGTTTTGGATTTATGGGTGTTTTAAAGTCCCTTACCGCTTGAATCTTATTGGGATTCGGTTTTACCCCTTCTGCTGTGATCACGTGACCCAGATATTCCAACTCTGGTCTGAGATACTCACATTTATCAGGCTGCAACTTCAATCCCTTTTGTCGCAGCCTTTCGAAGAGTATGACGAGGTTCTCATTGTGTTCCTTGAGGCTTGATCCGAAAACGACGATGTCGTCAAGGTAAACAAAGCATATGTTTCCTACCAAACCTCTAAGAGCTGTGTCCATCATCCTCTGGAAGGTTGCCGGCGAATTCTTAAGACCGAATGGCAATCTCTCGAATTCGAAATGACCTTGCTGTGTACTGAAGCCTGTATATTTTTTTGATTCTGGATCCATAGGTATCTGATGGAATCCGGAGCTTAAATCGAATGCTGAAAAGAACTTCGCCTTTCCTAAGTGGTCGAGTATATCATCAATTATTGGTAGCGGGTATGCGTCTAGGTCAGTTCTTTCGTTTAGCTTCCTGAAATCTATAACAATGCGCCATTTTTTCTTTCCAGAAGCATCGGCTTTCTTCGGAACGACCCACAATGGTGAGTTGAAAGGTGATTTGGACATAGAGATTACTCGCTTGTTCAGCATCTCTTTCACTTGACGATTAATTTCAGCTTTATGGCATTCTGGTTGGCGATATGAAGGAATGTTAATGGGTCTCTGGTCTTTTAAGATAATTTCGTGTTTTGCTAAATTTGTGCATGGGAGAGGATCTCCTTCTAAGGTAAAAATATCGTGATAACTTTGGACAATTTTGTTTACTCCTTCTCGGTGTTTTTCTTCAATATGCGAGAGTCTTGTGTTTGCTCTAAGAAGTTCTAATCTCTTGGCTAATTCCTTTGTCGTAATATAATGTACCCTCTCTTCGCTTTCGGGTTGAACAAATATGTACTTGGGTTGAATTTCCGTGGTTGAAAGATTTATCATTTGTTCTGTTTGATTAGAAATCGGAATTCGTAATTCATGGTTCTGAATTCTGTAGATTGAGTCTGGAATATGTGGATGATCTGTAATTAGCATATGCCCTTGTTTCTTTTCTACTGGCATGGTAATTATTTTAATCGCGCTTTTTGGTACAAATATCCCGTCATCGTGCAATTCATGTTTAAAATTGTCCAATTGTAGATGAGTGTTTGAAAGGCTAAATTTATAACTATACATGAATGGAACCCCGATGATTCCATCTTCGGGTAGTGGAAAATCATTTGGTACAATGACGAACACATGCTCTTTTCCCTGAAATTTTAATTTTGTTATTTTATTTGTTCGGTGTTGGTCATTTCCCATAAAGAACACTTTGCTAGATTTTTCACGTGGATGATTAGAATGAACAAGCTCATCCTTGATTAGGTTGAGTGAGGATCCACTGTCCACTAAAAGTCTTCCCGTTCTGTTCGTGCCATGTAAGTTTGCTCTAATTGAGAATAGTCTTCCTGATATTGCGGAGACTCTATCTCTGTTGGCAGTTGGTCCTCTTGATAGTCCAGAACGTTTTCTGTGAGTTCTCCCTCCACCTGTAAATTGTGAACACGATTCGGTGGGCGGGACGTTGAGTGTCCTATCGGAAAATTTCGGTCTTTGCTATAGCATTGGGATTCGTTGTGTCCCGATCTTTTACAGATTTTACAAAACATTTGAAGTCTCTGTTGTAAAGGCAGAGAGTGATTTGGAGGGTTGTCAATGCTTGGGTACTTTGAAGCGGACGGGGCATGTTGGAATGCTGACCTAGGTTGAGCAAACGTCGGTTTTGTCAGGGGTTTGTTACCGGGTGGTCTAACATTTGAGTATCTACTGTGATGCTTTTCCCTATACCAAACCTCGGATTCTAGGGCTTCCTGCTGTGCTTCGTTCAAAGTATTCGGTCGCAGAGGTTGGGTTCGATTGTTCGTTTTGGACCGCGTAAATGAGTTCATTATAATGTTGTCGGAACCGCATATTATAATTTTGAACGGTTTCCATGCCTGTTTGCTTGACGGATTCAAGTTTTGACCGACTCAACTCAACTGAACTTATTATACCTACATTTTGTCTCAAAGCGGAGAACAACTGATCGTAATCATCTATTGAGCTGAAGCGGATAGCGCGTTTTGCTTGATCTTTAATTTTTTCGGCTATGATGAAATCCAAAAGTAAATGCGGTTGCGAACATCTCAATTTCGCACGTTTAACTGACTTAATAAAGTCCTCGACACCGACATCATTACGTCCTCTCAATTCTTCGACGGTTCTGATGATATCCTTCGCAGGAATGGACGTTGTCGCGGGAATGGATGTTGCCTGTAAACGAGACGCTTGAGAATTCGCGAAATTTCTTTGCCGAGTCGGGGATGGAGAGCTGCTACTAGACTCTCGACGTTGAACACGATTTATTCGCACGCTTTCCTGAGAATGTTGGGATACTGCTGGTGCGTTTTGCCTGTGATTTTCACCCTGTTCCGTTCGATTATTTTCAAGTTTCTAATTTTTTGGCATCGAGATTTTCGCGAGGGGGATCTTTTTGTGAATTACTTGCTTGCGGAGGAAGGGACGAAGTTTCGGGTTTTGATGAATACCCATTTTCGCATGAGGTATTTTTTTCTCTAGTGTTGTGACCAGAGCTCTCATCTTCCGTTAACAGCAAATTCCCCTGTTTAGCAATATATTCTATTTCTCGTGCGCGCTGAGCATTTTCACTATTTAAAATTCGTAATGCATCTTGAATTTGCTTTTGGGAAGTTTCCATACTAATCAATTTATCGATGATAAATTTCATGGGGTCATCCATCATTGTGGGTACTTCCTGCGAACCGGACCCTAAATCTTCGCTAGACATTTCCCGAGCCGTGAGGAAAGGATTAGAATCGGGATTAAGATTGGCTACAAATCCTTCACTTGTTTCCGATTCTTCAGTCGAGTATTCTACTAAGTTCTTTCTATAAGCTGAGAACGCCAGTGTAAGGTAGTGTTCCTATCGTAAAATTCTAAACTTGTTCGTTCGGATGACGACGCAAATTATTTTTAAAAAAATATATTTTTTTTTTTTTGATTTTATAATCTAAACGTAGACGTTTGTTGAAGGAAGAAGCCGCGTATTGCTTCTTACTATTTTCGAATAATTACAATTTTCATCTAACTTACGCAACAAGAGTTTGAGAGACGCTGGCGCAGTTGAGAATCGATGGTAGGCTGGCTGACGTTGGCAGGATCAGGCGGGATGCTGCAGCTCCGTAGGCTGACAGCTGGCCGGAAAATCGGGAAATTCTTTGCCTCCCGCGGTGTCTCCCTTGAAGAGTGACGTCGCTCCTTTCTTAAGAGTCACTAGTACGTTCACTTAATTTGTACTATTAGCGTGATCTCTTTTGGCTAAAGATTAATCGTTTAATGATAATCTTTATATACCCTGGTAGTTCACTTGCGCTATCTTTAAAAACCTCGTAGGTTTTCACAAATATGGGACTATAATTCCACAATTCACAAAACTTCACTTAAATGAATTAACTGCACAGATTCTTTATTATCCCCGAAGAACGTCGTATCGATCAAAGGGATCGTGGCCAGGATCGCCAAAATTATGTGACGGTCTAGTAAATTACACTCTTTTTAACTTGAATATAATATAGATACGTTTGTTTATTTGACCGAAAGATATACAGAGTGACCTGTTCGTAGACAGGGCGCAAGGACTACTGAGGCCCCTAGGGCCTTGTGTAGGCATCGCAGACTACCCTTAGCTAGAATCTATGAGAGGGGAGAGTGGTGAAGTACAAGTATTACAACTGATCTTTCATACGAAAATGAAGCCTTGGGAAAAATGTAACGGGAAAAAAATATTAGGTATCCCTTCCACTATTCCTATAGCATTCCAGCTCTTCTATACCAAATGACCTTTCCCTTCAAACTCATGAATAACGGTATATGCTCGGAACTAATCGCCATCCTAGAATGGGGTCCGTGGAGAAAGTAATACAGGAAAACATACTTACCCAGAAGAGGCTTGGATTGAAAAGTATTGTGAAATTCCGATTTCAGCTAAAAATGAACACTTTTATATCCTATTTAAAACCTGATTCTTCCACCAACCTCCAATCTGCAAGAGAATAATACATTAGGAAATAACAGCAGAAGGATAAGTCTTTTTTCTCCTTTATGGTTTTTACTTGATGTGAAACTGAAGTTTCTTAGAAATTTTAACACATCATCACAGATTGTGGGGCAAATAAAAAGTTAATTCATGGAGATGTTATACATAAAGAGAGAAGGCAATAATGAAATCAATTTACATATAGACATTTCGAGATATAACAAAGCCTTTGATAATTTTATTGAATTTTTATGGGAACAGGCGCGGATCCAGAGGGGGGGCCACGGCGGCTTG
>CAKNYM010049441.1:106762-117682 GCA_932195095.1 Andricus curvator
CCACGTGGATTCTAGCCCGACAATTTTGCCATACCCCCCTCCCCCCCTAAACTGTCCACGTGGTATATGGATGGCCCCTTGGTCAAAACTATTCCACTATTCTACTTATCTACCATACCATGTCCTCCATGGGACTTTTAAAAAGAAGCAAAAAACTTCGGAGAAAGCTTACTATTTTGGAATTTATCCATATTTTTAAAAACATTAAAGTGTGTTTACTGTATTGAATAGAAATTTAATTAAAAGTCATCAATGTTAGAATTATTGAACTATATATTATTTTAATTGTTTTTTTGAAGAAAAATTGTTAAGCCACCAAGCACGAAATACGTATTATCTTTGAAGAAGCATAATTATATTCTGAAACATCATAATTCAGGGTGGCCGCTGGACCGGGAAACCGGGAAATGACCGGGAATTTTTCGGGACCGGGAAATGACAGTGAATTTATTTTTGACCGGGATTTTTACAAGTTTTTAGAAGAAAAATCTATCCAATCACTTGAAATATCACAAGCTTCATATCACAAGATATATAATGCAATTTAAAATAAGTTTGATTTCAACTTTTTTTTTAATGCTAAGTTAAAATTTTAAGTTTTTCAATGATGAAATCATTCAGTTTACAATGTGTAATTCTAAAATCTTTGACTATCAAAATTTTCCATTTTAGATTTTCATTTTTAAGGGTACATTTTCAATTAAAAGAATTTTAAAATGCAGTTTTTTAATGATTGATTTTAAAAATTGGGCTGTAGTTCCTGTATTCGAAATTGAACAATAATTGATTGATTTTATTGGGCGATTCTGAATCTGTTGAAATTAAACAATTTACAGATTTTTACGTTAAAAATTGAACTGTTTCAATTCCAAAGCCGTAGTAGTTACTAATCAAATGTAAACTTCCGATTCAAACTTTATAAACTATCTGTTGTTTCAGTGTAAAATATACCATTTTTAACGAATTCAATTTGAAAATTTTTAACCAAGAAAAAGAACAATTTTTTAATAGTCAGCAATGTTTGACTGTTCATTAGAAATGAAAAATTAAATATTTACAACTAAACAATTTGAAACTGAATTGTTTGAAACATAAAGCGTTGAATCGTTAAAATTTCGGAGAGCTAAACTTAAGCTTTGAACATTACAATATTAATTTTAATTGTTCTAATTCAAAAAAATTTTATTTCTGAGTGAAAATGTTGAATTTTCATAGGTGAATACAGATAAAAATGTATTCATTTAGCAAAAATTCGAGTACGTTGAGGAGATATGTAGAAGTTTTTAAATAAAATTTTGAAGCTTTTAAGGATTTTGAAAGGTCCTAAGATAATATAAGAATTGTCTTAAGATTCCTGGGAAAATTTTAAATGATTTTTTTTAAATTAATTTTAATAGAATATGTAAGAATATTTCAAAATAAAAGAAAATTGTGACGAATAAATAAAAATTAAACAGTTATAAATTTGGAAAAAATTGGTATAAGTTTAAAAGATATTTAGAAGTTTTGGAGAAATTCAAAAATAATTTAAAACTTGAAAAGGTGTTAAAAAAATGTAAAACAAAATGTAGATTTTTGAAGATTTCAAACAAAAATTTTGAAGCATTTTAAGAAGATTCAAAATAATAAAAAAATTCATTAAAATTCCTTGAAAAATTGAAAATGATTTCATTTTTTGAAAAATTAATTTCAAGAGAATTTTTAAAACGATTTCAAAAGGTTTCCAAAACTGTAAAAATAATATTCTGGAAGATTATAAGGAAATTTTTTTAATTTCGCAGGATTTATTAAAAGCTTTAGGAAAAAATCGAATAATTTCAAAAGATATTCAGAAGTTTTGAAAATTTTTCAAAAATAATATAAAATTTGTAAAGATTCCAAAAGATGTAAAATAAGATGTTCCTGGGGAAACTTAAAGGGTTTTTTTAATGAAAAAATATAGTTTTAAGAGAATGTTTCAGAATAATTCAAAACAAATTTTGATGTATAAATAACAATTGAACAATTATTCATTTGCAACGACTTAAAATTGAAATAACTCAACTTCTAATTTGAAAAGTGTTGAATTTAAAAAAATTGTGAACTTTCAATTTTTAATATTTCTAACTTAAATTTGCCTAAAATGATATAATTTTAAATAAATGAGTTGATTCATTCTTCAATTTAGGGCATTGAAAGTAATATCGTGCATTTACAATTAATACAAATTTCGATTCTTTAAAACGAATACTTCAGACAAATAATTGTTTAAGAACAAGAAAAAATCTGCCACAGCCCAGATTTGAACCGGGAATTTGAATATCGCAAAAGAGTGGAAACAGACGCCCAAATTTTGTTGTTTAAAAGTAATCTTTTTCTAGTTTAAGCTAAACTTCGAAAATCTTATGAATATTTTATACTTGTTGATTAATGATTATACCATGGCATACAAGACGCTGCTTGTAAATATAAAAACATAGTTTCTATTTGAACATTTGTTAATTAAGTCAATAAAATTCATGATTAACATAATTACATAGTTTATAATAAAAATTCAAAGCGAAGAAATAACTTTAAAATTATTACCAACCACCCCCTTGAGGGTGGAGGGGGAAGGGGAAATATTGGATGGCTCCTCCCAAAGCCCTTGTCTGGATCCGCGCCTGTATGGGAAACATTGGAAATTATTGGATTTTAATTTTCTGTTCATTGGAAATTAAAACAAGTATTAAAGTGCATGAAAGATTTCCGAAATATTAAGGATTAACACTTAAACCGAAAATTAAAGTATAAAAATCCATCCATAAATAAAAAATGAAAAATAATGTAAATAACAGTACGATAAGAAACTTCAGTCTCATATATAAATACATTACTAATATAAAGCATATGATAGAAATAATTGTCCGTCGTATCCTATAAAATTATACCCTGATGAGGAGATATAAAGTGATCTCGAAACATGTTGGTCCCAAAAGTAGTATAAAAAAGACGGAGAAAGAGAAAGGATACGAAAGTGAGGATGGCTTGGTTGTCTCTTTCCTATTTCTCTCCCTCTTTTTTCCTCTTGTTATATACTTGTCTCTAATGAGCCGATTACAAAGTTGTTTGGAAACATATTTTGAGGCCTTTCTATGCAATTCTTTTTGCATATATTGAACTTTTTGAATGTGTTTTTTCAAAACAACTGATTTTTGGATTCACAATGTAAGGTAAAGGTACCTATGATGAATCATGTACCAATTATGAAACAGTTTGACAAATAATTCGATATATAAATAATTTGAAAGTATATTTTTGAGTACAAATTATTATATTAATAATTAGGAAAGTTAGGCTTTTCATCTATATAAAAAACAAGCATGTTTTTGTTTTACCTCGTGTATTCACAAATTTCGATTATTTCACACGTGTAATAGATTAAATGACAGCTTAGGGTGTATAGATTTTAAATTACTGCACTTTTTCTTCATTTGCAAACAACTTTATTTATTAATTAGTTGTTTCATAATACGTACAACTTTTTAAAGACGGTCCGTATTTATGGAACGGAGAAACATAGGTGTTTCATATCGACTCACATGTTTTCAACGCTTGCTCCTATTAATGGAACAGAGGAACGTTCGCAATAAAATGTGTTTTTTATTATATTAATATAGCTTATGTTATGTGATTATTATATAATACTTAAACTTTGAGTAAAAAAATTAATTTTCAACCAAAAAAAAATGGATTTTTAACAAAATAGTTTGATTTTCAATCGAAGTGAGAAATTTTGAAATAAAATGATGAATCTTCAACTGGAATAATTGAATTTTAAACCAAACAGGTACATTTTCAACTAAAATGATGAATCTTCAACTGAAATGGTTGAATTTTCAACCAAAAAGATGAATATTCAACCATGAAAATTAATTTTCTACAAAAAAATACGAATTTTCAACACAATATATGAATTTGCAACAAAGTCGTTGAATTTGCAACTAAAAATGATACATTTTTAACCAATAGTTTAATTTTACAAAAAAAAAATAAAGAACAATTTTCAACAAAATTTGGAATAGTTAAACGTTAAGTTAAAAAATTAATTTTTAACAAAAAAAAAATTGATTTTCAACAAAGTCCTTAAATTTTCAATCAGAGATGAATTTTCAATTAAAATCATGAATCTTCAACGAAAAGAATGAATTTTAAACAAAATAGTTACAATTTTAACGAAGGAGTTGAATTTTAAAACTAAAAAAGATAAACATTCAACGAGCAATGTAATATAATGGAAATTTCAACCAAAAAAGATTTTAGTTTTAATTAAAAAACAGTCAACTTCTACCAAAAAAAATTGTTTTTCGAGAAAAGTTGAGTTTTCAATTAAAAAACACTGTTCAGTCAACACAGAAAACAAATTTAAAACAAACTATTGAATTTTCAAGGAAAAATATAAATTTTCAACCAAAGTGATCAATTTCCAAATAAACTTATGAATCTTCAACTGGAATAATTGAGTTTTAAACCAAACAGATAAATTTGCAATTAAAATGATAAATCTTTGACTGAAATGTTTGAATTTTCAACCATGAAGATTAATTTTCTACAAAAAAAAAAAAATTTCAACGCAATATATGAATTAGCAACCAAGTTGTTGAATTTGCAACTGGAAATGATAAATTTTTAACCAGTAGTTGAATTTTACAACAACAAAAATAGAGAAGAATTTTCAACAAAAAATAGAATAGTTAAACGTTAAGTTAAACAAATTAATTTTTAACGAAAAAAAAACGGATTTACAATCAAACAGTTCAATTTTCAACCAATGTGATGAATTTTCAACTAAAATGATGAATCTTCAACTGGAATAGTTGAATTTTATACCAAAAAGTTGCAAACAATTTTCACCAAATATTTCAATTTTCAAATAAAAAAGATCAATTATCAATCAAACAGTCAAATTTTCGTCCAAAAAAGATACATTTTTAACCAAAAATAGAATAGTTACATTTTCTGTTTAAAAAACTAATTTATAACAACAAAAAACGAATTTTCAACAAAATAGTTAAATTTTCAACCGGAATATAAATTTGCAGTTAGAAATATTGATTTTCAACAAAGTCGTTAAATTTTCAATCAGAGATAAATTTTCAATTAAAATGGTGAATCTTCAACGAAAAAAGACCAATCTTCAAGAATAGTTGAGTTTTTAATTAAAAAATACTTTTCAGTCAACAGAGTAAACGAATTTTAAACAAACTGTTGAATTTTCAAAGAAAAATATGGATTTTCAACCAATAAGATTAATTTTCTACGAAAAAGAACGGATATTCAATAAATCGCAGGAAGTTATTATTAGGTACAATAAAAGAAAAAAAAACGAGAAGGATACTTAGCCCCATATTTCATTTACACTTCACTTTGACTAAGTTTCTTAAGTTTTCACATCATCCTTCATGGTTTTTTCTTCTTTTTCATTCACCTAAATAAAAATGCATTCCCTATAACAAACATTTTTCAGTAAAAATAAAATATAATTCACTTCGTTCACGAAAACTACCCTTTATAGGTTAGGTTTGCTAATTTTAACGAAAACTTGTATTCAATTTATTTATCTCTATGAACGATTGAAATAAAAGTTCATTGTGCTATTTAGTTCGATCTAATATATAAAATAATATAAAATAAGCCATATTATTATTTAAAAAAACACATTTCTTTGCTGTTCCATAATAGGGACATGCATTATGGAACACCGGTACAAGAGTCAAAAAGTTGTTTCATAATAGGTTCATAAAGGTCGTTCGCTTTTTCATAAATATAATAACTTTGCTCACACTAAATTAAACTTTTAATAGGCGTTTCGCATTCAGAAAAGATCAGCGCATTCATTGATATAAACATTTTGAAAATATATTCTACTATCGTTCAAAAATTAATGAAACTCTTGAAACCCCCTCGAAATTTGTCTCATGATAGGTACCTTCACCTTATCTTAGCCTTTTTGTTTCAAAAATAAATTTTTGCACATATTGACTTGTTAATATTGTGTTTCTAATTCTGCAGTTCTCATAGCGGCAGCAACGGCTCTCGGAATTATTTTGTGTTCCAGAAACAGGACAAAATTGATATTTGACATTTATTTAATTCCTTCCAGTACCATCGAAAAATATCTATGATTAATTGTTTTTAATTTCGTAAAGTAGGACACATTTCAAATTTATTTAATTCCTTTAATTGCTTTCAGAAAATATGTATATTGAATTGCTTTTAATTCCGCAAATTAGAATTTATGTTTAGTTTACTTAATTCCCTCTAATAGCTTCAGAATAAATCTTTATGACATAGTTTCGAATTCAAAAATGTAGCATATATTTCAAATGAAGTTTATTCTCATTGGTACTTTCAGAAAATATCGGTTTTAAAATATTTTAAATCCTTTTTTGTGGAATATAAGTTTAAACGTTTCAATTTTCGTGAATCTTATTGATAAGATTTTTTATATCTTTAAATAAATAAAAACATAAATAAATATAATATACTTTTGAAATGTATAAGCTATAGATAAAGTGAAAAAGGTGGCTAAAATTAATAATTTTAATGATCGTAATGATAATTATATAAATCTATATAACTGATCAAAGATTGTAAAAAATGGTTACTGTTAATTGTATAAATTTTATTGAATAGTAAATAAATAATGAATTAAAAATATATACACAAAGTAATAATAATTAAAAAAAAAATAATAAGGTGAAAGTCAAGATAAAACGAAAATGTGTGGCTTTCGAATTATTTTGCAACAAAAATCAAAATCTTTTATCTATCCTTCTTTAAGGAAATATACTTTTTAGGTTCAAAAATTGTATTTGTAGTTTTTCATTTGAGCCATGCGTATCGGCATAATAAAAATTATATAATAGGATTTACATTAAAAATCGAGAAGAGAAATTGAATTGCAAGGAACTTTGGGTTTAATCGTGTGGGTGCCTTTAATTAAACTTTGCCTTGTTAGGCTGTTTTTTATTTTTTCAATTATTTTCGATCTGCCCTTATTCAATTAACATATCCATTTTATTTTATTTGAGTAGTACACATTTTTATATACCATATAATACGACTCATTATGCTGATAATTAATTTTCATTTCAATTCAACCAAGCGTTTTGAAATTGAATTTATTTAAATCCATTCTATTCCTTCTTTTGCATACTAGAACTTTTCAATGCCCTTCAGTACCGTTCCGTGCAATTTTCGACGTTCATTGGCAGGGATTCAATTTTATTGAACGGATTTTTGTATTTTTCAATTCCGTTTAGGACTATTCTGTGAAATTTTTCGAGTTGCATTGAAGTGGATTGATTTTTATTATTTGCCCAATTTTTGAATACCTATTTATGGGCATTTCCACGGAAAGTGTCATTTTCCAACAAAAAGTTCCAAAACACATCTTAAGGCACACATTTCAAACTTTTTCCCTTCATTCTAAATACATATAGAAACGCATATTTTATCATGGTCAATATTTTTGAACATTCGCGCAGTTTGCACAAAATATTGAAATTAGTATGTCCATAAGCTTAATTGAATGAATAATATTTTTTTAAGGAGGAGATTTTATTGAGAAGGGTTTTTTCTTCTTTTTAAATTCTCAGGATGCTTTCCAGTAGTGAGTAAATCACTACCTTCTTGATTAAAAATATATAATGAGTGTCTGGAAAGAAATAGTGGGGACATTATTTGAAAAATTCGTAACTTTATTACTAAATTTTAACTCATCATACTTTATCTTTTATTTTAAATCAAGGTCGGTTGTTTTTTCAACACTGAAATTATATCCTGACCATTTAGAATATAACAGTTCATAAATTAAACAGTTCGAAGAAAGTATATTATATTATTTATTATTCTTACAACGAAGTATTGCAAAATATCACAGGAAAGTAAAAGTTTCTATTGTGCTCAGCTTTCTTTTAAGCTTCTGCTTGACGTGTTGTTGCCTGGTTTTGCCTTTTTCGCTGTAAAAATTTATATTATTTTTTTTTAACAATTATACAAATAAATATTCCATAATATAATGTATTTATTATCTGATAATATTTACAATAAATTACTTTGAAATTCGTCCGAAACTACGATCCCATTCAATATTTTGTAAAAAATATATAATTCTTTAGTGAAAAGCAGTATAAATAGAACAAATAATAATTACCAGCGAATACATATTTTCGTTGTAATTTTAATAACAAAAAGCACCAGTCACTTGAAGAAACACATACAAGTATATAGTTTATTATATAAACGCAAATTATATGGATTGATTTAACACTGGAATATTTAGTTCAATAATTTGTTACAGCTTTTGTTTTCTTGTACACAAACTAGTTACATACTAGTTTACGTACTAAAATACATACTTATTCTCTAAGTTCTATTAAATATGAAAAATGATTCTACTTAATAATATAAATATTGTATTATATTATATTATAGATATTGATATCATAATTCGCTAATATAGATACAATATAATATATTATATAATGATATTACTGTTTCTCTCTCTGATTTTAATCAAATAAAATTGAATGGAAATTGTATTGGGATGTATCACGAAAAATGTACATTCAATAAAGTAAGCAAATGAAATTGTGTTTAACGTTTAATTCAATTTTGGTATTAAAAATTGTTCAAAAACTGTTTTAAATCCATTTTTTCACCACTAAACTATTATTTTAAATATATTACTTACAAGAAACATTAGAAATACTTTCCCAAACTCTTCTCTAATTCAGTTTTTTCAGAAAAGGGTTAACTTATTTTAATAATGATAGATTTATTTGCCGAAAAATTGATATAAGAATTATTTTGTATTTTTACTAAAATAATGTTAGTTTGCGAGAAACTTTAAGCCTTTCAAATATAAAAACCTCTTTGTTCTAAAAATATATTTAGACGAGTAATTTTATAGAAAAATTTGAATTGTACAAGCGGTGACACGGCTTTGAGATTTTTTTGCTGAGTTAGAAATCAAAGCACAATGTAAAATCCATGAAATTTTAGTAGCTTATGGTCCACTGAACTAACATGATTTTTCTTAGAATTTTCAAACATTGCGCAGAAAATCTGTGAGCATGCAAAGCATTCAATTTGAAACTGGTGACATATATTACACAGGTATATTTTTGTCATTTTTTCCAACTAGTATAATATGTTCTATCTTTTAGGAGGGTTTTTGTAATGACTGTAAGGTTTCGTTTCTTTTTCAGGGAGTCTGGCTGTAAATTTGTATGCAATATAACTTGTATTTTAAGTATTAGTTTGCGTATATAATATCACGGTGACAGAAAAATGACACCTTCCGTGGAAACGCCCTTATGTGTTAAAAGTTTTTGACCACTTAAATTCTTGCTGAAATTAGATTCTGAAAGAATATATTCAGTGAATCCATGTAACGTCCTCATCTCTGGTATTACGTAGAATTATTTCATTTACGATTACTTTTGTTAACAGTAAAGGGCGAGACATCATTTGAAGATTTTAAGTGTACAACTCAACCAACGTAATGAATCCGGAAACAAATATCAATAATAATTAATATAATTATAAATTCAAATACTAATAATGTGTCGTTGAAAATTGATCTCGTAATTATAAAATGGAGATCTAAAAAAATTCATGGAATATATCATGAATGAGGGCGGTGTGGTGCCCGTGTGGAAAAATTTCGTGGCGCTGGCCGGGCGCTGGACAGACCATCTTGTGTCTGTTCAGCCGCTGGACAGACGGTCTGATAGCGCCGCTGGCCAGAAGTGTAACGCCCTAACCATGAGATGGTCTAGATTAGACGGCGCTTCCAGCCGCTGATCAGCTCGTCCAGACTAGACCAGCTAATCAGACGCTGGACAGACCATCTTGTGTCTGTTCAGCCGCTGGACAGACCATCTTGTGTCTGTTCAGCCGCTGGACAGACGGTCTGATAGCGCCGCTGGCCAGAAATGTAACGCCCTAACCATGCGATGGTCTAGATTAGACCATAGAAAAACGTGAAGGTAAAAAAGTATAAGAATTACAGAAATAATCTATAATTATACTATATTGACGAAAAATAATCCTCTTCTTTGATCGCAGCAGCCGGTACCCTTCCCAATCCTTCCTTCCTCTTTGCTAGGTAAGTATGCTTTGCTTCGCGTCGACTGCTGTCTTAAACACTCGACGCGTTATTTCTATTGCGAGAGAGGCGGCGCGTCGCGCCCTGGCGGTTTTCTCCCGAACTACCAGCTCAGAGCGGCAAGATTCAAATGAAGCCGGTATCAGTTTATTTTTAAAGTTATATGAACGTAATTCTTCTAAGACTCATAACAAGAATTCAAAAACATTTTTGAATATATCAGATGTGTCGAAAAAGAATCTAGAAAATTTTAAAGACAATTTTGTTATTTTACAGAATTTTATAAAATATTCGAAAAAGTTAGAGTCAGTGTGAAATATATTTAAGAGTTTTAGAACTTAAGAAGAGACCCAAAAGCCCGTCGTTTTCGCAACTCATCATTGTCCATCTCAAAACTTGTTAAAAATCTTGCTAGAAATAAATTCAGTACGATGTAAAGACATAGATATATATCTGCCTCTCTGGTCTTTTGTAGGTTAGGTTGCAATTTCACAAAAAATCAATTTACCTTATCTGATAACTGTATATTATATTGATCGACAATTACCGAAAAACAGTGTGTATACAAACCTAGATACGTTGTCAATGATGTCAACAGAAAACGATCCTGCACACTTTACTTCGAAGTTTTCCCAATCATGTCTGTCTGCTGAGGATCACACCAGACCGTCATGATAGCACTTAGATATTTCCAATCCAGATCGTCTGAGTGGGGCCAAGCCAGACCGTTTCGACGAAACTTTGAAAATTTTTCAATCGAGTCCGTCTGAGAGGGCCAAGGCCAA
>CAKNYM010049441.1:117692-137359 GCA_932195095.1 Andricus curvator
CCAACACCCTGTCAGACCGTCTTAAGTAGACGGTCTAGATTCGGACTAGCCAGACGATCTCTCTACTTAAGACTGCCACGAAATTTTTCCACACGGGTGGTGCAAATAAATAACGCATCAAAATATATTGACAAAACATTAAAATATATTGCTTCTGCACCTATATATAGGTTATGTAATTGAATATTATGCAAAACTTAATTTTTCTACAATGACATTTGCGGGTACTTTCACGGCCTTTTTGGCAAATCAGGTCATCAAAATACTTCATCGCTAAATCATTAAAACATTAATACCTATAATTTCGAAAATTATATTTCGATTCGCTACTCAGTTAACAAAATCCTAATCATTGAAAAATTATTTGCATTTGAAAGTTTAAATAATTTAGAAAAACAACAGCGTACGAAATAGAATAATTATATATATATATATATAAAATATGTAAAACACATGATGAACAACTTATTGTTATTACTTAAGACTAACTTAACTTATGAATGTACTTCGCGTTTGAAAGTCAAATTTTTCATTGAACTCGATCTCACTTACATTTTTTCTCTTGATATTAAGTAAAAAAAAAGTTAGATTCACAACCAAAAATGGAATAGTTAAATTAAAAAAAAAAAAAGAAACGGATTTTCAACCAAATAGCTAAATTCGTTTCTTTTTTGGTTGAAAATTAATTTTGGAAAATTTAGCTATTCCATTATTGGTTGTAAATCCATCTTTTTTAAATTCTCATTAAATGAGAAGGTATTGGTTTTATGTAAAATTTGACATAGTCGGTTCTCATCAAATCTCCACGCTTTGAGACCCCCTGAGTCAGAAAAAAAACGATTTTTACGAAGGTGTCTGTCTGTAGTCTGTAGTCACGATCACTTTCGAAAGACTGATCAGATTGGATTGAGCTTTGGCACACGTTTCTAAGGCGTAAAAAGAAAGAAAAAGTTCGTTGACCAGCCATTTTTGACCAACGGTTCTGGTTTTATCCATAGAAAATGTTTTAAAAAATTCCATTTTTCACCAAAACTATACGAGACATATAAAAAATTTTTCATATCAAGAAGGTGAACAAATTTTGTTTGAACCATTTTTTTATAAGTTACATATTTTTCGTTTTA
The DNA here is from genome assembly GCA_932195095.1 of Andricus curvator. NCBI lineage: Eukaryota > Metazoa > Arthropoda > Insecta > Hymenoptera > Cynipidae > Andricus > Andricus curvator. Next base: position 118,817 of record CAKNYM010049441.1, read on the forward strand.
TGTGTAAACAATGCTGATAAAAATAAAAAATTCCATTTTTCGGCAAAACTATACAAGATATGAAAAAAATACTCATAAGAAAAATTATTCATATTGAAAAGATGAACAAATTTTGTTGATACTATTTTATGATAAGATACATATTTTTCGGTTTATTCGTGAAAAATGCTATTAAAAATAAAAAAATCCATTTTCCGGCAAAACTATACAAGATAAAAAAAATGTTTAGAAGCAAAATTGTTCATACTAAAAAGATCAATAAACTTTCTTGACACTTTTTTTGGATAAGTTACATATTTTTCGTTTTATATGTGAAAAATACTATTAAAAATAAAAATTCAATTTTTCGGAAAAACTATACAAGATAAGAAAAAAATGGTCATAAGCAAAATTGTTCATATTAAAAAAATGAACAAATTGTGTTCATACTATTTTTTTAAATATAGTTGTCTATGAATAAAACAAACACTGTTTGACCAGAAATGGAATCTTCGATTGTTTGGTAGCATTTTCAGTGAGTTAAACCAAAACTTTTTCTTGAGCAATTAGGCGTTTTTCTTTGGACTTTAAAAAAGTGTGCAGGTATTTTAATGAGAATGTGTTTCTTAAGGCCGATAGAGCCTTAAGTAAATAAACTTCCCTTTTAATCTAAAACCGAAAAAAGCAGAGTGCGAAGCGCGAAGTAAATATGAACGCGAAAAATCGTATTTATATCGTAAATATCGTATTATATCGTAAATATTCCGTTGAAAAATCGCTACTTCTTGGTTGAAAATTTATTTTTAAACTTTAAATTTAACCGGACTTCACCCGCGGTAATAGCTAGCCGCTGCCCCTCCCCGTAACACTCTCACGAACTGTCCGGGAGCCCAAAGAATATGTATGCAAAATTTGATGCCGATTGGTCAACAACTGTGTTGTTCAACAACATAAACATCATACGTTTTAGGCCACTTGATTTCATATATTAGATGTGGCGGTACCCCCCCCCCCTATCTGCCCTCCTCACTCTTACGACCTCTCCGGGAGCCCAAAGAATATGTATGCAAAATTTGGTGGTGTTTAGTCAAAAACTGTGGGGGTGGCCCCCCCCCCCCCCCATCTACCCATTGGACCGTTCGTTTTTCGTCGATATTTTAAACTTTAATTCAGATAATTTCCATTTTTTCCTTTTTTTTCTCTGAAGCATGCAGAATGTGGAAAAATTGAAATTCAATCTTTAGGTAGTTTAGTATTGTGAAAAAAACAATGATTAATTAATTAATGATTTTAAAACATAAAAATTAATAAACAATTATTTACACTGAAATTCAAATAATTTTTACTTTATATTATTATGAAAGTTTGAACTAATGTCAGAAAAAATTAAAACATATTTACATGTAACATATAATTTTGAGACCTGAATTCAGATACTCATTTCACAACATCACAAACATTGACAAAAATTGAATAATTGGAATAGAGGTATTTCAAATATAAATGAACTTTTATAATACAAACTATAACCAAGATTCAATTACATAACCTTAAAGTAAATAATGAATTTATATTGCTTAATAGAAAACAATTTAAATTAAATCTGTATGTACTTCAATTTGTTTAAATTAATCAGTCAATAGTTAATTAATCAGTTCACAGCATAAGAGCTTTATAATTTTCATTAAAACATTCAAATAATTTTTACTGTATATTCCTTTTCCATTTTAACTTCCATTTCTGAAATTTTAAATTGATAATAACGTTTTAAACTCACTCTAGAAAATTTAAGTTTTAACAGATGCAGCTAATAATTAATTAATCAGTTCAGAACATAAAAAGCATTAAACAATTATTTGCATTGAAACATTCAAATAATTTTTACTTTATATACATATTGGTGAAAATATAGTGCTACGACGAACTTTCGGTGGCCATTCTTGATCAATCAATTGTGACTTAGAAAATAAGTAAGTAAGTAACTAAGTTGAAAAGTTGTTTATTCGAACAGAACAAATCGATTGACATGTTGATGGGCTCTCTTATTTTCCGAAAATAAGATATTCGGCAAGACAGAAACATGAGCTTGAAAAATATTGAAGGTATCCATTTTTTTCTTTTGTTAGAGAAAAACAAAAGCAGATTTATTTGATATTGTTATTATGCTATTTCAATTTTATTGACCTAGATCAATATTTGTTAACCGGGAAAAGACCAACAATTTGTTTTTGTTTTAAGAGGATACCCTGAAATATTTATATTGAGAATTGGACTGCTAATAAGAAACTTCTCGCGCGCGTAGCGCGTGAATCATAAGTGCTATAGTACTATAATATTTGTATTATATTTTCTGTATAATTAATTTTTAATCTGGTGATAAATTGACTCTAAAACTGGAGAAACTTCCACATATAAAAAATTAGCCGAGGAAAGTATTCGTTGTGCTATTTGGTAAAGAAGCAAGGTATTAAATCCGGCAGTGTTGTTACAATTTGCACTAAAAATAATATTGCATCATGAATCCATAAACTACGTTACCAAGTTGAGGAGGGGGGGGGGAGATTTCGCCAAAAACTACGGTTTTCTTTCCATAGATAAAAAGTAGCATAAGGGGGGGGGGGTCAAAATTGGCAGATAAAAGTGGTACGTATTTTTTGAACGGCCCTAACGTGATGAACTTTTATAACGATTAGTACGTTTCCGGATGATAAATTTCAAAAAAATTTGCGCATTTTGTAAAAGATACCCCTGCAACTGTACAGTTCGGTACACACTCAACATACACACTCTTTCCGCTTTTCCTCTCTTTTCACCTTGTTTTTATCGAATTCAACTGTTTTTTATTAAAACTAATATCTTTTTGGTTGAAATATAATCTTTTTTTGTCTCAGGATTCAACTATTTGATTGAAAATTCGTATTTTTGTGGTTGAATTTAACTGGTAGACATTTTTTTTGTCGATAATTAACTTTTTAAACTGAAAATGTACACATTCCATTTTTGGTTGAAAACTTATCTTTCGTAGTTATTTTCGGATATACCTCCTACGCTTTCTTGAAAATAAAATTTTTCTCCAAATTACAAGGTTATACAGTTAACAAACCAGAAACGCATTTTTCACTTATTTGACGCATACAAACCTAATTCTATAACCTAACTCGACACTATAGAGGGAGATTCCGGAGTAATCCACTTTTAAGCCGGAGTAATCTACTTTTAATCCAAAATAATCCACTTGCGATTCGGTGTAATGAACTTGTAATCTAGTTCTAATGCGGAATAATCCACTTGTAAGCCGAAGTAATCCACTTTTAATAAAAAATAATCCACTTGTAACCGAAGAAACTGAGAGTAATCCACTTATAATATAGAGTAATCCAGTTATAATCCGCAGTAATCGTCTTGTGATTCGACGTAATACAGAGTAGTCCACTTGTATTCCAGGTAATTCGGAGTAATTCAAGTAAAATAAAGTAATCCACGCATAAGTCCAGATCAATCGGAATATAATTTACACAAATGATACAAATAATTTTCAACTATTTGTTGAAATTTTTTTTAAATCAATTTTCTTGTCTGAAAATTCAACTATTCTATTTTTGGTTGGAAAATGAACGTTTTTAGTTAAAAAATCATGTATTTTGTTGAAAACCCGTATTTTTCGGCAGAAATTTAATCATTTTCGTGGAAAATTCATGTTTTTTTTGTGAAAACTTAACTGTATTGTTCAAAAATTGTCTTTTTGGGTTGAAAATTCAACTATTTGGCAGAACATTCATTTTTTGTAACGCCCGCACGAAATGTTCGCTTTTAGAGGCATGTATTGCGTGCGGGAAGTGACCAATTCCAAAGCCGTGGTAAGAAGCAGTTATAAAAAGACTTTTTCTAGCTGCTGCGCTTGCGCTCTTTGAGCAAGATTACTTTTTCTAGCTGCTGCGCTTGCGCAGTTCCAGCCAGATTACTTTTTCTTGCTGTTGCGCTTGCGCATTTCGATTCAGATTTACTTTCCAGGACGGCCGGAATAATAACCTCACTTCATTATGAGTAGTGAATAGTGATTGGACAAACTCGAAGTGATAAGTTACCATAAATGACTGATAAATTACCATCAAATACCGATAAATTACCGAAAATTTTATAAATTAGTGGATACCTGAAAATTCTCGGTAATTTATCAATTTTCCATAGATTACCGGAAATTTGGGAAATTTAGCAATTTTCCAAAAATTTCCGAAAATTTAGGAAATATTTTCCATAAAGCTTTGGCAACCTGAAATTTCCGGTAATTTAGCAATTTTCCATAAATTACCGAAAATTTTAGAAATTAGTGGAAACCTGAAAATTCTCGGTAATTTATCAATTTTCCATAGATTACCGGAAATTTGGGAAATTTAGTAATTTACCACAAATTTCCGGAAATTCGGGAAATTTAGCAATTTTCCAAAAATTTCCGGAAATTTTGGAAATTTTTTCCATAAAGCATTGGCAACCTGAATATTCCGGTAATTTAGCAATTTTCCAAAAATTTCCGGAAATTTTGGAAATTTTTCCCATAAATCTTGGGCAAGCTGAAATTTCCGGTAATTTAGCAATTTTCCATAAATTATTGGAAATTTAGCAATTTTCTATAAATTTCTGGAAATGTTTGGAATCTTTCTAAAAAGCTTTGGAGACCTGAAATTTCCGATGATGTAGCAACTTTTCATAAATTTCCGGAAATATAGAAACTTTCCATTTTCCGGAAATTTTTGAAATTTTCGGATTTTTTCCAAGAACCTTTGAATACCTTGAATTTCTGGAAATTTTCGGTAAGATACAAATTCACCGAAAATTTCCGGAAATTTTCGGTAATTGTTGGTAATTTTACCATAAATTTCCAAAAATTACCAGAAATTTCCAAAAAATGTATGCTTATTGTTTCTCAAATCGAAAACTTCCTGCATTTGTTACAAAAAATATCATGTGCAACAGGTGCTGAAAGTAGACAGTTGCAACTTTTGTGAAGTTTACAGTACTTGCCATCGGCTCATCTTCGGGTCGTTTCCGGCTTGTCTTCGGCTCGTTTACAGCTCGCCTACAACTCCCCTTCGACTCGCCTCTGGCTCCTACAGCAAACTTCACACTCGTGTGGAACTGCCTACTTTCTGCACTTGTAGCACAATATACTATTAGTCGCAAATTTACCTGTATTGTTGAAATTTGTTTTTTAGTTTGGTTGAAAATACATTTTTTTAACTGAAAATTTAACTATTCTATGCTTAGTTAAGAATAGATGAGTTTTAATTAAAAATTGAACTACTTTTTTAAAAATTCATTTTTCTGGTTGAAAATCTTGATTTTAGTTGAAAATGGTTTGGTTGAAAATTTTAATATTTTGTTGAAATTTAAGAAATTTTCCGTCACCAACAATTTTGATATTGAAACTTTTGTATCCTCAAACTCTTTAAAACCTCGAACATTCTAAGTAAATTCAGATCGTTTAAAAATTAGGAATTTTCAAATCTAATTTCTCAGAATGCAACCATTTCAATTTGAATTGACGGCTCGGAAAGCAGAACCGACGGAGCGCTTGACCAGTCAGTAGGCAGGAGAGGGAATAACGTGTAGTGAACGAGGTGGACTGCCTACTGGCCAAGCGCCCGTCGGCTCTGCTTTCCGAGCCGTCATTTGAAAAATTAAAACTTATGAATGGGAAAACTGGAAAATTTAGCGTTATACATGAAATTTCAGAACTCTGAAATTGTCACCATTGAAAATTGAAGAAATTATTCAATTACTGAGGTATCAATTTTAGATAATGGTTACCATTATTGGTTACCGTGGTTACCATATTAACCATTATACACTATGGTATCGAGTGAAAAATATGATGGAAACATTTATTTTTTCTGGTTTGATCTTTTTTCTCTTAAGGATTAATTACTATGGCAAACTGGCTTGACTACAATCAAGTATTTGGTTTGCATCATTATTGATGACACGGTCTTGATTTTATCTATTACAACACTGAATCGTTACGTGAGTCGTAATGTATTTATGTTATGTATGTTTAAAGATACAGATGATATGATTTTTTTAATTATTATTTCATGATAATATATTTAATTAGCTACAGTATTCCCAGCATCTGAAGATATGAAGTTGGACGTGCTTCTGTTTCAAAGTTACTAATATTTAATATTTAGGGAAAGAATATGCGACCTCCTTTTACATTATTATCCGATTTTAACTTTGTTTTTTAATGAAAGCTGATAAAATTTCGCATAGAATTTTCATGGTACATTTTTAAATTTTTATTTATTTTTTTGTTTATTTAATAACGAAAATGAAAAAAAAAATTTTGACTTTTGAAGTATACCGGTTTTAAAAAAATGCTTTGATTCAATAAAAGATAACTAGAAAACTGAAGGCATTATCCAAAAAATGTCCAATAGCAATGCAAATGTTAAAAAATTGATTGAATTTGTTGTAAACAAATAAGTGAATGAAAATGGTTTCGTGGGAATTGGCGGCGATTCGTCACTTGATTCGCACTAAATTTGAACAATTTATGGACAAAAAGAGTTTTTTTAGTTGAATTAATAAAAGTTGATAAATAATTTGTCATTTTAAAAGCAATTTTTATAAATACATATCCATATCAGGTATTATCGATGGAATAAATAAAGTTTTTTCTATGGAGTCGATCATATATTACTTGGAAATAAAACCTTAGTATCATATTTGGTCACCAAATAAAAGTTAATAATTGTTTAAACTACCTTCATTAACAAATGCACTATTTGGCTATTTTTGGAGGTACAAACTTGATTTTTTCGATGCAATTAACTGTAAATAACTAACTTCTAAATTTTTAAGAACATTTTGATGACAGTAAACAATTTACAATAATAACAATATAATATATATATATATATAATAAATACAATAAATAACAATTAACACATTTTTATCATTTTATGCATTTATAAATAAAATACCACTTTTTTCACGGAATTAACAGCCAGTTATTTAGCAATGGTTTTTTGCTCTTAATCGATAACATTTGATAATTGTTTAACCAAACTTAATTAACAAATGCATTATTTGGCTATTTTTCAACATTTAAACTTGTTTTTTTACATTCTCATTCTAATGAGAAGGTATTGGTTTTATGTAAAATTTGACATAGTCGGTTTTCATCAAATCTCCACGTTTTGAGACCCCCTGAGCTAGAAAAAACGATTTTTACGAAGGTGTCTGTCTGTCTGTCTGTAGCCACGATAACTTTCGAAAAAATGATCAGATTTGATTGAGCTTTGGCACACTTTTTTATGGCCGAAAAATAGAGAACGAGTTCGTTAACCAGCTATTTTGGATGAAAATCCAAAAAGTGAGCACATTTTGAAAATTTTTGAGACCACTTTTATGGAAGATTTGAAAATTCTATGTACGGTTATTAGTAGTACGCAAAATGACGAACAAAATATTCTCATGACTTTTCGTGATAAAAAAAAAATTACTGGAGTTATAGCATTTTCAAAATTCCAAAAAACAAACGAAAATGAACATTTTAAGCCGAAAAACGCACGATATGAAAAAAAGTCAGGAGGAGAAAAACGCTGCTTTTTGAACACCCTATAATATTTTCGTAACAACTTTTTGAATTTTTTGAAAAATAAAAAATTCAAATTTTGATCGTACAAAAAATTAATGAAAAATCAAAAAAGCCATTTTGCTGTCAAACTATGCAAGATACCAGAAAAGATCATCTCACCAAAATTGTGCACCTAAAAAAGATCTACAAATTTCTTATCATTCACTTTTTGATATGACGCGCAGTTTTTGTTTTATTCGTAAAAAACAGCATTGAAAATAGAAAAATCAAATTTTCAGACTAATATTACCAGCTACGAAAAAATGACCGAAACAAAATTTGTTCATCCAAGAAAGTGGTACAAATTTAACGTGACTCATGTTTCGATAGGATGCGTGGTTTTTGTTTTATTCGTGAAAATAACATTGACAGTAAAAAAAAATCAAATTTTCGAAAAAACAATGCAAGGTACGAAAACATATAAATGAACAAAAATTGTGCATTCAAAAAAGACTTACAAACCCGTAATCGATTTTTGTGGTAAGAATATATTCAAAATGAAAAAATTAACTTTTTTGATAAACGGCACAAGCTAAAATAAAATGTTAACTAATAAAATTTGTCGCCTGAATTATATCATTACTTTTCATTTGAAATCAAATACAAATTTAGTAATTTGTATATGAAGAACATATAACACGAAGCACAAAGTGCGCGCTCAGTGTATTTACCAAATCGCACGCCGTAAGTGCGCTCAAACTTTTTTGTTTCTATCATACGGTTCAAATGATTTTCAAATCAAATATCGAGCGCGAAGCGCGAGTGTCTGGATGAGAATGTGTTCCTTAAGGTCGATAGAACCTTGAGTAAATAAAGTTCCTTTTCAGTCTAAAATAAAAACAAATTTAACAATCACTTAATATGTAGAGGTTTTGATAATTTTATAATATTTGCAAACAAACTTTTTCTTTTCATCCAAGTCGAACACAAAGTTCAAAAATCTAGAGGAGCCGAGCGTAAAGCGCGATGTAAATACGCCCGAGCGCGTAGCGCGAGGTGAATACATAATCGAGCGCGAAGCGCGAGATAAATAAATGATAACGGTTCACTATTTTTATTTTTATTGACAATATAATTAACGTAGCCATACACGGTATATAATATAACATTTTTACAAGTATTTGACAGTGTAACGTTATCGAACTATCAAAAAAAGTTAAAAAATGTGTCCTTAACAGTTGATTACACACAGAAAACTAGCTGTGAATTCGATCTCGAGTGTTTTCACTTTGTTTGTATTTAATTATATGGTGCTCATTTCATGAGCACTTTGCTTCCCGTTAGCAAATGTATTTGCTTCCTCATAGAGGAAGCATTAGTTATTTTTTCCAATAATAGACAAACCAAAGTCTTCATTTTGATCAATTTAAAAATAGAAATGTACAAAAAAAGCAAAACTACAAAATAATACAAAAAAATTGTTAACACAAAGACAAATCAGACAAATCAAATTTTGTATTCGAAATTATGAATTTTTGAGCTGGAAAAGGGAAGGGAAAAGTTCTGTCGCACTCTATCCCTTTCCCAGCTTTATGATTTCTTTACAAAAATTGTCAGAATTACTCTATTTGAAAATTTATGATCAAAAAGTCTTTTCTATTCATGCGTCAGCTTTGAATTATGTCGATGAAAAAAGTTGTTCTGTTTGAAACAGATGACTCAAATATTATAAATGCTATGGGTCAATCGATTCGTCTTGAACCAATGAATCTTTTATATTCTTGCATCAACTTTGAATTATGTTGAAGAAAAAAGTTTCACTATAAAAAACCGTATTTTCAAATATTATGCCAACGGCCATGCCACGCTGAAAAAACCAGTTCTCGTCAGATCACTGAAGTTAAGCAGCGTTGGGCGCGGTTAGTACTTGGATGGGTGACCATTCGAGAATACTGTGTGCTGTTGGCATATTATGGGTGTGGTGAGCCCAAACTTTTTAGTTATTTATAACTACAAGAAAACTATCCACCTAGAAACACTACCCGAATCGGGTAGTGTCACGCCTACCCTGAAAGGGTAAGGGCTTAATGGTATACATACATGCATTACCATAGCTTCCTTACTCTTCAATAAAATTTATTAATATTATAGGTCAATCGATTCGACTTGAATAAACACATCTTTTCTGTTCTTGCATCAACTTTGAATTATGTTGAAGAAAATACACAGAAAAAACTAAGAATAAAATTTGTTGCAGTAAATTTTTGAGAGCGATAAAGTTTTGTTCGGCCAACTTCGCGACTTCCAAAATACATGTGTTTGTCATAGAAAAACAAAAGAAAGTTTAACCGATATTTGTGTAAATTTTATCCTTTGAAGTTAATTTTTGTTGCAAAGAATCTTTCGTCGGAAATCGATGTAAAGTTTATCTTCTGTTTTTTCTGTGAAGTTTCACTATAAAAAACCGTATTTTCAAATATTATTCATTACCACAGCTTCCTTACTCTCCAATAAAATTTATTAATAATATAGGTCAATCGAGCCAACGGCGATACCACGCTGAAAACACCAGTTCTCGTAAGATCACTGAAGTTAAGCATTGTTGGGCGCGGTTAGTACTTGGATGGGTAACCGTTCAGGAATACCTGCGTGCTGTTGGCCCGTCGTGGGTGTGGTGGGCCCACATTGGTAGTAAATATCCACCTAGAAACACTACCCGAATCGGGTAGTGAGGCAATGAACTTTCGAGTTCGAACTGCTAATCTATGTATGTATGTATATAGGTCAATCGATTCGACTTGAATCAACAGATGTTTTCTGTTCTTGCATCAACTTTGAATTATGTTCATGAAAAAAGTTTTACTATAAAAAACCCACTTTCAAAATATATAAATTACCTTAACTTCTCTACGCTTTAATAAAATGTATTAATATTATAGTTCAATCGATTCGTTTCCTGCCCAGGAATCTTTTATATTCTTGCATAAACTTTGAATTATGTTAATGAAAAAAGTTTTACTATAAAAAACAGATTTTTCAAATATTATTTAGTGCTCAGAAAAAATGCAACAAATATTTTTAGAAATCCTTCGGTCAGTTTCAAGATATTAGTCGGGAAAATAAGTCCTCCAAATTTCATCAATTTATCTGCAACCGTTTTCAAGTTATCGTGTTCTTAACTTTGAATTATGTTGAAGAAAAAAGTTTCACTATAAAAAACCGTATTTTCAGATATTATGCATTACCATAGCTTCCTTACTCTCCAATAAAATTTATTAATATTATAGGTCAATCGATTCGACTTGAATAAACACATCTTTTCTGTTCTTGCATCAACTTTGAATTATGTTCATGAAAAAAGTTTTACTATAAAAAACCGATTTTCAAAATATATAAATTACCATAACTTCCCTACGCTTTAATAAAATATATTTTAAAACGGCCATACCACGCTGGAAACACCAGTTCCCGTTAGATCACTGAAGTTAAGCAGTGTTGGGCGCGGTTAGTACTTGGATGGGTGACCGTCTGATACTACTGCGTTGCTGTTGGCGGCCGTGGGTGTGGTGAGCCCACACTTGTAGTTATTTACTACAAGAAACTATCCACCTAGAAACACTACCCGAATCGGGTAGTGTCACGCTTACCCCTGGAGGCTCGCCGAAAGGGAAATAGTTTAATGGTATAGTAATAATAGGTCAATGGATTCGTCTCGAACCAAGGAATCTTTTATATTCTTGCATAAACTTTGAATTATGTTAATGAAAAAAGTTTTACTATAAAAAACAGATTTTTCAAATATTATTTAGTGCTCAGAAAAAATGCAACAAATATTTTTAGAAATCCTTCGGTCAGTTTCAAGATATTAGTCGGGAAAATAAGTCCTCCAAATTTCATCAATTTATCTGCAACCGTTTTCAAGTTATCGTGTTCACAAAAAAGCGTGACATCCACACATTCACATATCCACACATCCACACACACATCCGGAAAATTGCTTAGAACATTCTATTAGACATTTTTAAATTGGGGAAGATTCAATTAAATGAATTTAAAATTTTTGGAAAATGTTACCATTGCAAAGCTTCCTCTATGAGGAAGCAAAAACAAGTTCAAATGCTGAAAAATAGCGAAACAATGCATTTATTAATTAAGTTTGGTCAAAAAATTATCAAATGTTATCGATTCATAGAAAAAAATCATTGCTAAATAACTGGCTGTTAATTCCGTGAAAAAAGCGGTATTTTATTTATAAACACATGGAATGATAAATATTTGTTTAAACAATTGTTTTTTACAATGATAAATTGTTTACTGTCATCAAAATGTGCTTAAAATTTAGAAGTTAGTTATTTACAGTTAACTGCATCGAAAAAATCAAGTTTCTACCTCCAAAATAGCCAAATAGTGCATTTGTTAATTAAGGTAGTTTAAAAAATTATTAAATTTTATTTGGAGACCAAATATGATATTGAGGTTCTATTTTCAAGTAATATATGAGATTCCATAGAAAAAACTTTATTTATACCATCAAAAATACCTGATATGGATATTTGTTTATAAAAATTGCTTTTAAAATAACAAATTATTTATTAACTTTTATAAATTCAAATAAAAAACTCTTTTTGTTCATAAATTGTTCAAAAGTGCGAATCAAGTGACGAATCGCCGCCAATCCCCATAAAACCATTTTCATTCACTTATTTGTTTATAAACGTCTTTTTTAGATAGTTGCTTTCAGTTTTCTAGGTATTTTTGATTGAATCAAAGCATTTTTTTAAAACCGGTATACTTCTAAATCAACTTTTTTTTCTCCATTTTTGTTATTAAATAAGCAAAAAATATACAAAATTAAAAAATCGGCCATCACAGTTCGCTACGAAATTTTATTAGCTTTCATTAAAAAAAAAAGTTAAAATCGGATAATAATTGTCTTCTGAAAATCAATTTTTCCACAGACGTTTTTTTTGCCCCACTGTGCGACGCCTTCTTCAGAATTATTTTGCTGGAGTAGGGAGGTCTCTGTGCACTTGAGAATAAAGTTTCGAATTTTAATTTTTAAAATACATATCCAAGTTGCAAATTGAATGTTGCATCTTTTTCTTTAAAAAATGTAGATTTTTCAGTTTTTCAATTATGTATAAAAAACTGTTTTTTTCTCTCTGATTAAAATTTTTTTTAATTCAACTCGGGACGAATACGGAACTTTTGAAAACTTTGTTTAAAAAATTAACAAAAATACGAACTGTCATATTCTGCGACCGATGGCGTTAGCAAAAGTTGAAAATGTTGATTTGAAAAAAAATTAATAATTTTTTCTAAGCAAAAGTTGTAGCTTTTTTAGTTTTTGAATTATAATTCAAAAACTAAAAAAGCTACAACTTTTGTTATGCAAAGAAAAAGATATGTAATTAAACTCACAGAAAAAACAGAAGATAAACTTTACATCGATTTCCGACGCAAGATTCTTTGCAACAAAAATTAACTTCAGAGGATAAACTTTACACAAATATCGGTTAAACTTTCTTTTGTTTTTCCACGACAAACACATGTATTTTGAAAGACGCGAAGTTGGCTGAACAAAACTTTATCGCTATAAAAAATTTCCTGAAACAAATTTTATTCTTAGTTTTTTCTGTGCTTCCAATGCGAATACGTATTTGCAAAATTAAAATCAGGGGCCTCCCCACTCCGGAAATAAATTGTATACCTCCTTTTTTCTGCATCCAGCGCAGCAAGCGCCGGATATAAAAATGCCAATGCAAAAATGCTGGATAATTGTGCTCATGATAATATAACTGTGCTCATGAATCTACGCACTTTCGACCTTGTTAGTTTGAAGAGCTGAACAAGCTCTAAGATCCACCAACAGAGACACTATTATTTATAAAAAAAATAATGTGCGACAGGAGTGTAAAGGTAATGAACATTTATTTAATCTAATTTTATTTCCTTGTGCATTTTTTGTGAAGTTTTCATTTTATTTACACTATCGAGCGAGAAACTTTTTCAAAAAACCGCGTTAGAAAAATTATAAAATTCCGCGTCGAGTGACCCCTTATAGATATATTTTTTAATAATGAAATATTTACTTTTTAATGGTTTTCAGATAATAAATTGAAGGTCTTTACCAGTAGATATGTTAGTTTATTAATAATAATAAAGCATCGATTCATTTTGAACTAGAGCTAGTTCCTTATCAAGATGCAAAAATACAATCAGTGAAGTCTAAATATCTGTGTCAAGAAATTATTGCTCATGCCAATTGTTACTCATAGTTTTGAATTAAAAAGTTTTTGGTTTGTGAACATTAAAATTCGTGTAAATCCGTTTTGAAATAATGTTAAACATCCTGGAGTGGAGATAAATTTTTTTTACATTTTCAAAGGTTTTTGTTGATTTTAGTTCAGGACAAGTGTACAGCACGTGATTGACGGTTATACCGATGGTTATTTTTATTATTTATATTTATTATTTTTTAAATTGAATATACCCAAGAATTCTAGAATTTATCGAATTTTACACCTCGGCTTCAACTCATGCAGGCCACGGACTCACCCACACTATTTGACACTTTTTGAAGACACTATTTTTCCACTATTTCGGAAAAAGACACTATTTTCTCACAATTGTCCGCTTATGCCTCTATTTCTTTACTTTTCCTTAAAAACTATTTTTGAATTTCTTCGCTAATTGACTAAAATAATATGTCCACCATCTCAACGAATCACAACAAACCGCAAAATTGCTTCAATGGCTGAATAAGGCCCGTGCATAAATTACGTTAAGTTTCTTCTGAAATTTCAAACCACGTAAGATTTCAATCAACGTAATAGATGATATTTTAACCAAGAGCATATTTTTATTTAAAATCAAAAACAGTTAAATTGAACCAAAGAGGACGAATTCCCAACAAAATAGTTGAATCATCAACTAAAAGAGACGACTTTTCAACAAAATACATCAATTTTCAACTAAATAGTTGAATTTTCAACAAAAAGGATTACTTTTCTACATGAAAAGACCAAATTTCAACAAAATACATAAATTTTCAACCAAATAGATGAATTATCAAACAAGAAGATGAATTTTTTAGTAGAAAAGACGAATTTTCAACAAAATGCATACATTTTTGCCCAAATATAATTAAAGCTGCGCTCTAAAAGTGATTGCTTTATACACATACAAAAATGCATAATATTGAATAAATTGAATCAATATTATTATTATACAAATATAGTATATACACATAACCTACTTTAAATAGATTTTAAAAAGGCCCCTGATTACGCATACGATTACGATACTTGCCATATGAGCAATTCAGTTTTTTACAGAATAATAAATATTTTTTGCGTAAACTTTGGAAAATGATTAAAAACGTTAAGATGGATGTCAGTCAACTGTTCTTTTTCTTAGATGAAAAAATTTGCAAGGTCAGTAAGACATAAATTATGGGTTATTTGATTTAAAAAATTAATAAACAGTTTCCAGACATATGTCTTTATGTATTTCATCATTTTGTAAAGTTCCGGCGAAGCCCTACAATTTCCATGCTCATATGTGGAGTGTAGCCAATTGGAAAATTATATGATGTAAATAATTTTTTTCACAAATTTCTTTAATAATGACAATAAACAAATAACAAATAACCATTTATTTAAAAGTAATGCTTCTTGAATGAATATTCAGCTGTTTTATTGAAAATTGAAGTGTTTTGTAGAAAATTCGCCTTTTTGGCTTAAAAATTCAACAATTTGTTAGAAAATTCAACTATTTGGTACAGAATTGAACTGTTCTGTAGAAAAGTCATGTTTTCTCATTGAAAATTAATGCTCATAACTGAAAATTGAACTACTTAATTTTTTTCTAATATTGATACTTTTTAAGTTTAAAGATTCAACCATTTGATGTTGAAAATTCAGTTGAAAATGTGTTGAAAATTTGTCTTTTTGGTAGAAAATTTATCTTCTTAGTTGAAAATTCAACTATTTGGTTAAAAATTGATGTTCTTTGTTAAAATTTTATCTTTTCTTGTACAACATTTTTGTTGTTGAATTTTGAACTACTCTGTTAGAAATTTCTGTAGGAATTTTCAGAGATGCGTCACTAAAGATTTATGCAGAACCCGTTTCTAAATTTTCATAAACAGGATCAGAAATTTCAGCAACGGTAACTGCATTAATCATTAGTCGCATGTTTCAAAAAATTCTGTTACAATTTAGGAATTTTTAGTTACTGTAGCTAAAAATTTCAAGGGATTGAACAATTTTTTCGACATATTAATTTTAACATAAAAATATTGAAGACAGTAGGTGATGTTAAATCCTTCTTATGTTCAACGTCTGGGAATATAATATAGATGAAAGTGGTGACTAAAGTCAAAACGACTACTTCCAGACAAATATAGTATAATTTATTGTGTCAAGTTCATTACGAAATTAAAACGTATGACGTTTCGAAACATATACCAGTTTCCTCATCAGATTAAAATTGATCATTAAAGTCAAGTTGAAAAGATTCAAACTGAGTTGAAAAACAATGATAAGTAGGGATTGTTGTGGTTGCTCGTCCATATGCAACAAATTTTAAAAATAAATTCTTGAATGAAAAAGATTGTTCAGTCCATAATTTTGAGTATTGTTATAAAGCATTAGCCTGAAACTAAGTTAAAAATAATGTAAAAAAAAAAATTTACCTACCATGTGGGAAATTTTGTTAAAATTAGTTATTCAAAATTATTACTTCTGTGTAGGTATAATCGGAGCAACCACAACAAGTCCATCGTGGTTATACTAATAATATTACGCAAAAGTAACAGTTTTTAATAACTAATTTTAACAAAATTTCCCACATGATGGGTAAATTTTTTTTTTCTTTGTATTATTTTTAACTGAGTTTCAGGCTAATTCTTTATAAAAAATACTCAAAATTATGGACTCAACAATCTTTTTCATTCAAGAATTCATTTTTAAAATTTTTTGCATATGGACGAGCAACCACAATAATCCCTACTTATCATTGTTTTTAACTCAGTTTGAATCTTTTTAACTTGACTCTAATGATTAATTTCAATCTGATGAGGAAACTGGTATATGTTTCGAAACGTCATACGTTTTGATTCCGTAATGAACGTGACACAATAAATTATACTATATTTGTCTGGAAGTAATCGTTTTGACTTTAGTCACCACTTTCATCTAATTTTAATATGAAATATGTAGTCTATATTTGTCCTGACAATATAAATAGTAAGAAAATATGAGTGAAGTTAATATAAACACATTTGATTCATTGAGTATATTATACAGGGTGTTTCTTTTATCTTGAGACATCGAAATATCTCAAGAAGTACGCATCTAACGAAAGAAATGTCTGTAATAAAAAGTTTTCATTTTCAAGGGGGAAAAGCGATCCCGCAAAAATTTACCTCGCACCCCACCCTCTGGGGCGAGAGGGGGGAAATTTAAAATTTCAAATGGGAACCTATATTTTTTATTGCAGATTTAGATTCTCCATCAAAAATACGTAAGTTTTACTTGAAATTTTTTTTCGATTCGCGCCAGATGGTGCAGCATTGGCGAAAAATGACATTGTTGACTGTTCAAGAAATGCGTTTCCAAACGAAAGATAAAAAAGACAAACGCTCCGTTTGTTTGGGTTGGTTAGTACTGGTTGGTTTGTTTAGGTTCGTGACGTTGCTGACGTTCGTTTGGGTTGGATTTGGTATCTTAGTTACGTTCGTTTGGGTTGGATTGGGTTCTTAGTTTCATTGATTTAGATGGTTTAGTTTTGCTGCTTACGTTCGTAAGACATTTTTTTCTTTAGATGCGTATTTCTTGAAATATTTCGATGTCTCAAGATAAAAGAAGCACCCTGTATAACCTAGATACGTACATTTAAACTTCGCTCACATATAATCTTACTATCATTTATATTATTGAGACAAATATATCTTGCAAATTTATATCAAAATTATTGAACGTACGAAACGACTCAAAATTACAGATATAACCTATTTAGCCAAGAGGGGTCATTTAACGTAAATAGCGAATTCACCATTCAATTGAAACCTTGATTAACTATTAATTTACGTAGCTGCTGCTAGTCACTTGCGGTCCTGATATACCTTTTTAGAAGTTCATTTACGAGGCACATGATCGCAGTATCTTGTAATTATTTTATTGCAAAGATATAATCGCTCATTCGCGATTTCAACTTTTTTTCTGTTTCTTCTCCTCGTCAAAATTTGGAATACTTTTCACTTTTGAGATCATCCAATATCGGAAAAAATAGGTTTACCACATCGTTATAATTCAACACAACCTCTTGCAGAGCATTGCCGTACATGACCACAACCACCATGCTTTGTCCGCTTCGAACGCTTCGATACTAATAAAAATTTAGTAAATTTAAAACCATTTAAACCATTATAATTAATTACACCATTATAATTAACCATTATATAAACCATTATAATTAACAAAATAAAGAGCAGAAATTGAAAACGCTATTCAAGATAATTACGTTTAGCAAGGTAAAACAAATGTGATCGAGAATCCCTCTAAAATTATGGCCTATAGGGGAACGCAGGTCATTAAAAAATACATAGTTCAAGAGGCTGCGGATTCATAATTACTCATTGTACAAGAAAATATCAGGCGAACAAAAGTTTTTTTTTTACATTCTCATCTAGAGAAGGTATTAGATTTGTGTAAAATTTGACCCCCCCGGTTTTTGTCAAATGTCCACGTTTTGAGACCCCCTGAACCCAAAAAACAGGTTTTTACGAATGTGTCTGTCTGTATGTCTGTCTGTCTGTATGTCTGTCTGTGAACACGATAACTTTCGAAAGAATTGACCGATTTGACTGGCCTTTGGTATACTATTTTAGTCTCCTAAACTAAAGGTCAAGTTCGTTAGCCAGCCATTTTGGATGAAAATTCAAAAAGTGAGGGCATTTTGAAAATTTTTTGGACCGTTTTTTT